>PVIJ01006912.1:0-87326 GCA_004024925.1 Scalopus aquaticus | reverse complement strand
ACAGGGGACCATGGAGATGGATCGCGGGTGAGTTGGTGGTGGGCTGCCCAAGGGGAATACAAAATGTAAAAGACACAAATAACAATAAAAAAAAAAAATGGAAAAAAAAAATACATGTTGAAATATGTGGATGCAAGCCCCAGAAATGCAAAGGAGAAATGCTATTCCTAAATGTTTATATTAGGGGAAAAAGATAGCTTCAAATCAATAATCTTTACCCCCCACTTCAAGAAACTAGAAAAATGAAAGAAAAAATAAACCCATAGTGAGTCGAAGGGAGGAAGAACAAGGCAGAATTGCTAGAATCAAGACTCCAACAATGGAATCTTCTAGAAGAAGATGTAACAATTACTTTATATCAAAAGCGCCACCAGCATTTGGAGCCTTTCTTCAGAAAGGAAAGTACTCTGGTATTGTTCCGATATTGAGGGCCTCTTGAATGCCTTGGAAATCGCTTATGATCCATAAGAATGGAGACTATTTCTAGACTCTTCGAAACTGAGTCCTAAGGCTGTGCTTTTGCACAATGGAAACCGTCTTCCATCTATTCTATTCCTGAACAGCTGTACAAGAGACAAGCAAAGAAATCTACGATGTAGTCGATGACTTGATTTTTTACAGGTATTAACCATAGGACTATTACTATTGGCATGCATTTTGTGATGTAAACATCAATTTACCGCAGATTACAAAAAAAACCCTAGAGCCAAAATTAGCATTTGACTATCATACTCGTGTTGAGCACATACAAATTGATAAGAAATGACTAATTTTATTTCAGTAACAGGACTTTCGTAAAAATTTGTTGACTAGTGTTATTTTTTTCAAAGGTACAAGAGCAATTTACTGGAAAGACAGACTTCAACAAATGGTGCTGGAGTAACTGCAGGTAAGCATTTATCTCAGAAAATGAAAACTTACATTCACATAAAAGCCTGTACAAAATATGTTCACAGTGGCATTCTTTGTAATAGCCCAAAACTGGAAAGAACTAGATACCCTCATATCCTTCCATGGGTAAATGGTTAAACTGTGGTATCGTCATACCATGGAATACTACTCAAAAGTAAAATGAGACACGAAACAATTTTGATGGATCTGAAGAAAACTACATTGAGAGAAAGTTATTGCTTAAGTATTACATATTGCCTGATTGCATTTATAGAGCATTCTTTAAATTACAATTGCAGAAATGCAGAACACAGATTATGAATTAAGATGGTGGAGGGTAGCTGTGGCTATAAAAGGGTAGCACAGGGAATCTTTTGACTGTGCTGATCATATGAATCTACACATGATAAAATTGCATATAACTGAAGGCACATGTGTGCACACACACAGGACAGCTGTTGATTGCTGAAATCTGAGCAACGTTGACAGACTGCATGTGTGCAGATTTGTGACATTGTAAATGGTTATACTAGATTTTACCACTGAAAGAATTTAGGTGAGGGGTATATGGGAATCTCTATTATTTCTTACACATGCATATTAATATAAAATTATCTCAAAATAAAAAAGTTGAAAAAAAGGAACATCTATTAAAAGTCAAAAACTATAATCACTATCGTAACATTCTAATCTGAAACTTGGCAACTTGAGTTGAGACATCATCAGTCATTTATCTACTCAACACCCATATTAGGCACTTTGCTAGGCAACAAAGATTCAGGGATGAAAAGAGCTGTCTTAGACTGTGTCCTTGATGAGCTGTGAGTCTAGAAAATATGAAAATATTCAATGCACAAAAAGGATCATTACATCTTTAGCCACACATGTGGGAGCTGGACTCAAATTTCTAACAATAAGAGAAAGGTTAAATAATTTTTGGAATACAAAATGCTTATTTAACAGGATGGGAAAGCTTATTTAACATTAATGGAGACACCAAAACCAAAATGTATAATAATGACAACTTGTTTTTATATGAATAAACTTTTATTGAATTTTAGATAATTAGAAAGAATAAAGAAATGCAAGATAAATGCTTTCTAAATAACATCTGATAGTATCTTTTCTGTTCATGGTATTTTTACTTTTATTTATAAAAAGTATAGACATTCATTTATTTAAATTTTTACAAAGTCAAGAACCATCAAATGGAGAAAATAAGTAATACTAAAGGAAATTCAGCTTCCCATCGATTTTGGGATGGCTGCAATGGTTAGGTTCTGAGTTTAGCCCTCTTAGAAAAATAGCATATGCAGCAGCTGATGGTTTCTGTTTATTCCAATTAGGTGAAAATCAGGAGGCCACTCCCTGTGCTAACTGTGCTTGCAGGAAAGAGGGCAAAAAGCACAGGGGGAAGAGTGAGTGTGAGACAATTCAGGGTGGGGGGTAGAGGGAAGCTGCTCTTTCCAATCATTAACAGGTTCAATGACACAAACAGTTTGGGAGACTAATCTGCTAAGAAATCATTTATGTGTTGTTCAAAGTGTGATTTAGAAGAGATGCTCACCAAAACAAGATTGACCAGATCTATAATGCACAAAAGAGAGTGAGAATTTTGTAAAATATCTGGTGAATGCCACAGCCATCCAACTCAGATAATCAAAAAAGGAGTCTCTTTACAGTGGTGTAAAATGCATTTGAGCAAAATTGCAAACCTGAGCTGTGACAAATACAGGGCAGACAGGGCAGACCCTCCCAGGAGCATACCTTAAGACATACATTTTATCTCAATCTTATCTCCTGTGGGAATAATTACTGTGAAAACAAAACAACCCTGTGCTCCCTGTAACAAGCTACTAACATCTACCTGTCAAACAAGGAGAGAGTCATTACTGCCAAAGGCAAGGCATCAGGTGATGCCCTCGTTAAGAGGAAGCCAGTGTGACAGTGAGGGAGGCCTGATCAGCCCTGCCAGAGAGTGTGCCCAGGATGCCAAAGACATTTCCACCTGCCTCCCTGCCCGCCCCGGCACTGCCCACACCACCTTGCTCTTTCATGATGGATCTCCTGTGGGGCTCCAGGAACACAATCTCAGAAAATAGGGTTAACAAGAGTCTTTTCTTTCCTGGCCCAGTGCCTCGCATGTATCTTTTTATTAAAACCACATTTTCTTTTAAAAAAATATTTTTTTCCAGGAAATAATGAACAGCAACTGTCATGGACCTATAACAGACCCTAGAAAAAATGGAGACAGGCAAGAATCTGTCAATATAGTAATATTCCAAATATGAAAATTATGGTTCAGGAAGAGATAAATAAATAAATATGAAAGGGTTTCTCAAAGAAGTTCTTTTGCTTTTCCCCCATTTCTTCCTGAAATTTGTTTGTGTAAAAAGTTCTGATTCTATGATACAAGAGCCAACCCTGTTATGACCAACATCAGCCAATTATGCCATTAAACCCTCCGCACACAGAGGGAACGGAAAAAGACAAAACATATCACAGGGTTGCTCATTATTTTTTCTAAAGACACCTATCTTTTTAAATACTTTCATTATTTAAATTCCATCTGGCACTTTAGTCTCTTGGAAAAGTATTAAGTTAGGCATGAATTAAAGAACAAGCCCCTCTGGGCTGCAGTTGTGATTTTAAGTGCTATCCTGCTCTTATATCTTTTTTTCTTGGCTTTTGGCACGTCTTTGAGATCCAGCTTTGTGAATGGAACCCTGGGACAGGGTGGTGGGAAAACAAGTCTTCACAATGGAGCATTCCAGTTCATCTCCCAAAGCTCAGTGACCAGACCACTCAATGCCTTCTTCTTTGTGCTGTTTTACTAGTTTCATTACCAGGCAAGTGGTTCCTTCCTAGCACTCGCCCGCCCCACCCTCCCCCTGGCATGAGGGCATCCCTCTGATGCTTCTCTGGACATCTGTCTCTGCATTCATGTCCTATACCAGGGACCCAGCCCGACTCTGGGCTGGCACCATCACAGGGACCGCACCAATTCGCTCCAGGGTGGCATGGCTCACGGTGTAAGAGTGTATGTGCGGAGGCCGAGGCTTCCTGCTGACCGAGCCGTTGCTCCTGGACATGACCTGCGGCGACGACCCCCTGTTAGCTGTCACTACCAGAGTCTTATGTGGAGCTGGGGCCGGGTGGTTCCCATTAGCATAGATGGAAGGGATAGTGGCATTGCCCGAGTGGAGGGAGAAAGACTGGCGCAAGTCGCTGAAGTGGTTGAAGGACTCTGGATTCCTGTGAATTTTTGGCTTGTTGCTCCAGTATCGGCCATTGTAGGTATTAGAAGAGGTCAGCGTGTTGTTCTCTGAGGAGGATACCTCGGTGTGGAATGCTTTGGCTGAAGAACATTTAGGTGGAAGATCATCCTCTCTGAAAAGGAAAAAAAAAGTAAAGTTGTTGTTAGGATGAACTTGAGGCTTATCCTACCCTCCTGCCCAGGACTTTGTTCTCACATTAAGGCCAAGGTGTCTAGGAAACACAAACCCTCAGGTCAGACCACGCTGTCATGAAAGCGGAACCAGTTTCGACAAATTCACTCCCTTTGAGACAATGCTCAAGAAAATATTCCCTCAGCTTCTCAGTCTTCAAGAATAAGAACGGTAATAGCAAATCTCCCGAAGACTGTGTCTTTGAATGTTTCTGAAATATAAACTTGCATGTACGTGTGTGCATGTGTGCCTACATGCATGTATACACATAACATATACACATATAAATAAATGCACACATACATGTGCAGATATGCATGTGAACTATGGATGTGGGGGACTTCAGGAAATGATTAGAGTAGGCCTGATTTTGTGGTAGTCTGGGGTTGAAGAAGTCATTGTCGAAGACTGATGAAAAGTTTTTACATAATCTCATGCTGGGGTGAAATCTCTACTTGCATTAAGTCATTATAAGAGGTTAAGAGAAGTTGTTAATTTAATATAATGTCAACTAATTATTTAACATTTACTCAGTACCAGGCATTCTACTAGATGTTTCATGTGAAAAAGAAACTGCCCCTATACCCAAGAAGCTTATGGCCAACTGGGGGTGACAATCAGTGCAGAAATCTGCAAGTCTGAAAGGTTGGACAAGGGGATAAAGTCAACTTAGGTGAGGAGGTCAAACTAGTCTTGAATCCCATCAAGGAACTTACTGAAGAGGTAGTTAAAAGGGAAGGAGAATGATCCAGAAGGAGGACAAAGGTTAGAGCAAAGCATGAGAAAATGCAGAACAGACAGGGACACAAAGTGATAGGGGGAAGTGGTGAAAGGTAAGTCCAGGGAAGCAGGGGAGGGTCATATCTGAGGGCGAACGTCATGCTAAGTAGACTGAGGCAATAAAGCATTTTCAATAAGGATGCGAAGTGCTACAATCTGAATGGGGCCTGAACCCACTTTTCTTTAAATTTACCCCATTTTGACATTGGCTGCTTTTCTTTTTTTATTTTTCGACTGAGTGGTGCTGGCTAATCTGATAATTCCCATACCTTTCCCACTCGAACACTTCCCAATGCCAGGTTCCAGAACACTGCCATAACCAAATACTGTTCTTCCTTTGCAACATAAACTACTGACCATATCTGAGATTGCGAAGCCCTTCCCTCAAATTTTAATCCTTTTCCAGGACTTCATTCTCTTCCTGTCTCCAAAGCCCCCTTCTCAGAAGTTCTTTTCCATTTTCTACACTTCCATAGTGACCTCATCCATTCTCTCAGCTTCACCTATCCCTTCTAGGTGGATGACCTCTAATTCTTTATCTCCACCTCTGACCACTTCTTAAGCTGCAGCTCCATATTATCAGCTACCTGCAAAACTTGCATCTGGCAGTCCCACCAACTTGAGCCCTCATGGTGTTTGTTAAAGTCCACTAGTTTTCACAAGTATTTTCATAAGTACTTTATCAAATCTTTCTTATGTAAATAGCCAGTGTTTTTGTCATTCTTACTTGCTTTACTATACCACAACTCCCTCAAACTCCCTCCATTTCACTTCTTGATTCAATCATCTAATGATGGATATTTATGCAGCTTCAATGTCATAGCTATTGTAAATAGTGCTACAAAAAATACTGTAGAGCAAGTATTTTTTGTGTTGATGATTTCATGTTCTTTGGATAGATGCCCAAAAGCGAGCCAGCTGGTATTTTCATTTTCAGTTTTTTAAAGTAAATTCAGACCACTCTCCATAATGGCTGTACCAGTTTACATTCCCACCAACAGTATAAAAGATTTTATTTCAATTGAGATGTTCACGTTCGTGACTGAACTGTCTTTCACACAAAGCCATACTGCTCTGACCTATCTGTGACATGGATACTATCATGCTCTTAGGAGATGTTTCCTCTTTCTTTACATTCTCATCTGTTATTAATGCCAACGTTAAACACAGATTCTGAAATAACTTTTCTAATGTGCAGTCACCTACACCTTATTATCCTAGAGCTATGGGAAGGGAAGGGAAGGGAAAATTCTTTCCTGATGTCCTCCTACTTGGGGACATGCTGGACCCTCCTCCCCTTTCACGATTTAGTAAAGAAAGCTGAGTAGTACCGTAAGGAAAAGTGATATAACATACAAGAAAATATCACTGACCACTTTATCTTGACAGTCATGAGATTAGCAAAGAACTCTCAGCTACCAAAATAAATCAAAATACAGATAGATATTGCCTAATAGGACAAATTATTGAACACACAAACCTTATTTCATTAGGGATTTCTTCCTCCTCCTCCTCTTTATTTTTGCTTCTCCAGTAAAAGAATGCCCCTAAAATTAGTGCAATGCAAAAAATGATAATAACAGCACCGGTGCCAATGGCTCCAGCTATTACTCCAATGCTTCTGGGCTGGGCTGCAAAATATATTTAAGGCATATTTAAAGAATCAAAAAAATAAAAAAAAGAAGAGAAAAGAAAGGATATACTTATGCAACTTTATAAACATATATATTTAGCAAAGAATCTTCCTGAAGAGGATAAAACTGCCTAAAGTACTGCATTCATATGAATTTAAACCTCACTTAACTTTCCATCTCCCCAGGGGCAGGACTAACACAGCAGGTAGACACTGACCAGATAAATAAGGCACTCCAGGCTGCAGGAGGGCCACAGCTAGGGCGGAGCCACCCAACCTGATCAACCCATGTGCACCCTGGCAGGATGACTTGTCCTTATCCCAGTTAGATCATTCCCTTTGGGGACTGGAATTCAAATATCCCAGAATTCTCAACTAAAGAGAAATTTACTGCACTGCTTATTTAAGACCCAGGTGCCCAACAATTAAGTCAATGTCAGCAATTAGGAAAAAAGTACAAAAAAATCTTGTCATAGCCATAAGATCAATACAGTTTTTTATCATGTCTATAGCACCATACAATCAAAACCCATTTGATTCTAAAGATAGTGAAGATAAAGACATTTTGCCATAAGATGTCATATTGCTGAGGTGGAATAGTAAACTACTGCATTTATAAAAAAAAAAATTCCATAATGATTAAAAGAATTTTTATTAATACACAATCTAGAAACAATTCATTCCCAGGTTTAAAAAAGATCTTTGCATTTCAGATCCAGAGCGGACATCAGAATTTTACATACTTACGTGAAATAACCTGGAGATCCAAAAGACAGGTGCTGGTCCCAATGGCGTTAGAAGCCACACACTGGTACAAACCTGAAGACAAAGCGCTGATGTTCCGGATGGTGACTGTTCCCTGCATCTGGTCTGTCACAAAAATAAGAAAACCAGAGAAATCAGCAGAAGACATGACTACAAAAATATATAAACACTAAATAACTGTCAATAATTGTTTGGCTCATGAATGTGAAATATTAAAATCACATTATATTATAGACTGGAGCTATACAGGAATATCTCAAACAAAGGCAATCTACAACTTAATCTTCAGATTAGAATGATGTCCTAAATATTAGTACCTTAAAGTAGCTAATGCCTATCCCAAAGAACTTGTGCTCAGTAACACCAAATTTCAATTTTGAGGAAATGTGAGAACAAAAAGATGAAGTTAACTTCATTACAATAGGGGCCTCCCTGGTGGCATAAGGGGGTAAGTCTCAGCACTATGAAGCTATCACCAGCCACTGCAGCATGAGTTTGATCCCCGGCCAGGGAGCTGACCCACATGGCACAACAGACCTCTCCTGGTCTTGCCCGCTACTCCCTTCAGCAGTGTATTTCAGTCAACCTGCCTGTTATGCTCCCCACTCTGTGTCTAGTGAGTCCTCTCACCACCACCCCCTGTCCACACCCCTGGCCTACATGCCAGCTCTTGAATGCATAAATAAATCTTTAAAAAAAAATGATTACAATAATGTTCAATTGATGCTTCATGGAAAAAACACTCATTCTGTGGGAACAGATTATTATTCCTTATCAATAACTATTTCAAGATTTGTGTAAGTTCAGATCCCCCAAGTAGCAGACACCAAGACAAGCAAGATTGGCTTACTGGAGGAAATGCCAGGAAAGGGAATGGAGAGGAAGCTGGAGAATGTGGGGAGAGCTCAGACTGCAGTGCAGATCTGGTCGCAGAAGTAAGGAGTCTGGGTATACTGGGAGCATCTAAACTGCAACACAGGGGCTCCCTGGTGGCACAAGGGGTTAAATCACAGCACTATGAAGCTATCAGCAGCCACTACAGCACTACTGACCCCTGGCCAGGGAGATTCCCTCATGGCACAACAGACCTCTCCTGTCTCACCTGCTGCTCCCCTCAGCAGTGTATTTCAGTCAATCTGCCTGTTCTGCTCCCCACTCTGTCTCTGGTGAATCCTCTCACACCGCCCCCCAAACCTCTGGCCTACACCCCAGTTCTTGTATATATAAATAAATAAATAAAAAACCCAGCAATACGGTTTTATGGATGTTTCACCAGGCTGATGGGGAGTCCTTGAGTCAAAGTCATTGATAAAAGAAGTCCCACAACTTGCAGGAATGGTCCTGGATAGGTAGCCCCACTGTCTCCTGTTCCCTGGCTGGGAGCAGTCCAGGAGAAGCTTGGCCTGAGTGTAACGCAGCTGGGGCTGCCTAGTCAACTGTGTTCCTTCCCCACAGCAGAAGGTCAGAGCAGTGCAAGTTCAGGGCCACCACACTGGTATCACCAAGAAGTGTTTAAGTAGTTCACATTTTGGTAATTTATCAACATCAGTAAAGTTTATTCCTTATAAATAGAATGCAAACTATTTATAGTAATAACGTGAATTAAAGCTAATGGGTATCGCTATATACCAAGCATTGGCTAAGTTTTTATATGTGTTATCTCAATCTTTACAATGACCCTAACCAGGGATTTTTGTTATTAATCTCACTGAATGGATTAGGAGACTGAAGCTTTAGGTGGGTTTTAAAATTACACAGAATTGGAATTGGATAGAAGGCTGTCTTACTTGTAAGCCCAAGGCTTCACTGCTTCCTGTAGGCAGAACATAATACAAAGAGCCATTTCAACCATTCAAAATAGTTGCACATCTAAGAGCAAGCAGAAAAGCCCCCTAATGTCATATGTCTCGTATAAAGCCCATGTTTCCTTTGGGTAACACCTGGAGCTACCTCCCCCCAAGCTGACTTATTTTTACATAGCACTGAGATTTATTTTGTTTCTGCTGGCAACCTCCATTTCTACCCAGATCGACTAGATCAACAGCAGAACCAGAGGGGTCAGCAAAAGCAGACCTGACCACTGGCCGCTTGCATTTATGTATTAAATCGCTTAACAAATACTGGTTGGGAACCTTTCTATGTTTCAGGCAATTTCTGAGGATAGTAATGCAGTGAAGAAGAAGACAAACCCAGCCCCTTACCTTAATGAGACAAACAGGCAAGCAATCACAAACAGGGGAAGTGCCTGCACTCCAGAACATAGTTCCAGGTGCACAGAGGAGCATCGGATGAGGATGAGTGAATTCTGAATAACTGTTAAGGCACTGATACCCTTCAGGGCTACCTCTCTTTGTCTGCTTTCAAACAAAATATAGCAGGTAATGTTAATAAATGACTGAAGCATCAAACACACACTGGAATTAACTTCAATATACAACCCAGCAAAAGATCTTTTTGTTTGTTTTTGGTTTCTTGTTCTATTAATGAGACCATTTATTATTTTCTTTTTTCCACCCTCCCTCTCTGCCTCATGGTCCTTTCCCCCACACTCTTGCTGTGCTGAGACTGTACCCCCCCAATAAGCCACTTCATGAACTCTTTGCCCAGGGCTCTGTTTTCTACTCAACTCATCATAACAGCTTAAGTGTTGAAGGAATAAAACTTTGGCAAATTAAAAATATCCTTTCATAAACTTAGCCGACACTTGTGGATGAACCTTATTTTCTGAGATCTCCTGAGTCCTGGCACTAGGGAAAAGAAACAGGAGGAAGCCAGAAGAAAATTCTATTACTCTCATCATGGGCCTCCGCCTTTCAATCCAGTTTTCTTTTCTCCACCACCATCCTTTATACCCTTTAAACCCTTTTTCCTTCCCCTTTCCTTTTAACATCAGAAGCTTAATTTCCTTTATCAGTGTCCACTGGTTTTTAGGAGTATTCTGTTCTGTCAAATCATCTACTACATAAACATGAACAATTTGTCATCTGGACTTGCTTTACCACACATAATACCTTCAAACCCCTGCCATTTTGCTATAAATGCAAAATTTCACTTTTTTTTTTTTTTTTTGTCTGACTAGCATTCCACTTTGTGGCTATACTACATCTTTTCAATCCGATCTCCTATTTCCTATCAATGGGCACAAGTTGTTTGCCTGTCCTAGCTATTGTGAATAGGGCAGCAATAAACACTGTAAGACATATTAATTTTTGAGTTGATAGTTTCATGCTCTTCAGAGAGGTGCCCAAGAGTGGGACTGCTGGGTCATAAAGAATTTCCACTTCCAATTTTTTAAGGTAAATCCAGACTGCATTGCAAAATAGCTCACCAGTTTACACTTCCACCACCAGTAGTGTGATAGGGTTCCTCTTTCTCTGCATCATCTCCAGCACTTTTTATTGGAAGTCCTATTAGTATGCCATTCTCACAGGTGTGAGATGATAGGCCACTGTCGTTCTGACCTGCATCTCCCTTATTAAAAGCAATAATAAACATTTTCCCATGTACCTATCAGCCTTGTGGATATCCTCCTTGGTGAATATCCATTCAGATCTACTGCCCATTTATTAATTTGGTTATTTTTCTGTTGTCAGGTAACATAATGTCCTCAGTGTCTTTCCTTTTTCTTCAGAATTGCTTGTGTTCTGTGAGGTCTTTTATGGTTCCATAGTACCATATAAGTTTTAACATTTTTTGTTAAATTTCTTTGGAAGATATTGTTTACATTTTAAAGGGAGTTGTATTGAATTTATCTATCTCTTTTGGTAGAACAATAATAATGAGAGCATTAAGAAAGTGAACCCAGAACATGATGCTTGATGAATTTGGACATTTGGAGTGTATTGTACATACCCATATCAATACCTGTTTTGTACTTGTGTAGTATTTCTTTTTCTTAAAAACAAGCAACTCAGAGGGTGCCAAAATGGAGGGCCGTTCAGTGAGTTCACTCAAGATACTTGGGCAGTCTGGAAAGAAACTGTTTCTTCCTTGACCATGTTCTGTATGATTTCCAAGGTTCTCATTAAATTCCCCTTCTATGTGCTCCCTAAAGTTAACACTTACTCCATTTATGGTAATTTCTTACCCATTTGTCTCATTAAGATAAGGGACTCGATTTGTCTTGATTATCCTTCCCATCACCATCCTCAGAAATTATCCAGCACACTGATAGGTGCTCAATAAATTAAGGGGCTACCTTCTCTTTAATTTCTGTTGTGTACCACATGCACTGTACCAACAATTTTACAAATGTCTCATTTGATCTTCATGACAAGCTTGGGCTTTTTATTCCTATTACCAGATAAGAAAAAACTCAAATAGAGCAAGCAATTTGTTGAATATCACAAAGAACACAACAAGCTATAAAATCAGGTCCATCCATGTCCAAAGTTCATAATCACCAGACATCTCTGGGTGTCCAAAGGCATTTAAAACCACAATATTCCACAGGGTGCATCAACAAGATATTTCCTAACTATGTAATATTCCCATGTTTTTAGAACTAAACTAAGTTATCTCCCAAGCTCAATCTTTAATACATGCCCTAATGTTATCATGAAGAAAACCATAATCTCTGGGCAACTAAATTCAAAATTCTACACACTGGGCTGCTGTTTTCCTAAGCCCTGAAATTCTAGGAATTCAATCAGTTTAGACTGAACCAGTAATTTTGCAAACATTTCCACAGAGATAACTTGGGAAATTTTAAACAGTCATTCCAAACAGCATTCTGGCATGTAGAAAGGGGTAAACTTCAATGATTCTTGTTTTAAAAAGTTTCTTATTAAAGGTAAAGTCACTGATCTTCCCTTTGCCTTTATGGATGCAGACACCATGAGCAGACTGATGTAAGAAAGTATTATTAAATTATGTTGCCACCCATGCCAGAGCTAACTCAGAATGTAACCAGGGAAGGAGACAGACACACGGTCAGAGTGGTTTACCCAGAAGCAAACTGGGCTGTCTATGCAGTAAGGACCAGGCAGAGAGGGGAGCACCTTTTTAGCCAGTACCAGATTGTTGCCAGACACCAGCTTGTGTCCCTCTCTGAGAGAAGGACTGATTGCTCAATCTGTCACTTCACTTGGCCTGTTCTGGCACAGAAGTAAACTGTTGAAATTAGAAAGTAAATGTTCTTCGGACTTCCTTTCTCTTAAAGAATAGGGAAAGTTTAAGCATGTGGAACAACAGTTTGGAAAGCGCAAATGACACTACACTGTTCCCTGTTTCAGTTCACACAACAGTGTCCCACACAAGCTGTGCACCCGGACGAGAATGCCCTTCAGAACTGGAGAGACATGTAAGTGCACACTGCTACATCCACCTTTTCTCTTTAGGTCCAGAACCACTTCTCAGACGGCCTACGCGATGGTGCACTGGCAGGCATTCTACTCTCAGCCTGAGTTTGAATCATCTCTACTACCTTCCAGCTCTGTGATCTTAATGTGTTCATGCTCTTCATCTATTTTTCAGTTTCCTCATATGTAACATGGAGCCACCAACATGCAATACAGCACAGCTTCCTGTGAGGAGTAAATGAAACAATGCAGGAGCAAGCTTGGTGCAGTGCCCAGCAATGTTTCCATGTGGGAATTCCTTTGTGGTATAACTTTACATATTTTTCTGAATGATAAGGAAAATCAGTAAAAAAACTGGGAAAATATAGTGTGCCTGCAAGTTCTCAATAGATATTAATACTTAAGATTTGAGGTTGAGTGATAAGAATCCCTAAATCATAAAGTATTCTATATTTTTCATATGATTTATCCATTTTACATAATGGGTGACCATAATCACAAATGGAGAGTCACGTCTAACATAAGTTTCTGAAGTAATCTTCAGAAGTTTCTCTGTAGAAAAAAATAATAATGAACACATGATCTACTGTTATTGGAACCAATATTATGACAAAAACATACATTTCCAAAAAATTTTAAAAATGATCTTACTCTGATCAAACATTTGATTAAAAATGCCAAATTAAAATTTATTTGAAAAATCAAAGATAATATCACAAATTTTTGTCAGTCCATAAGAAAATTTTAAAACACTACCTAGCAGTAAGTGTACCATCCAATCATCTTGGTCTTTGCTTCCTGCCAAATTTTCCAGACGTAGAAAACTTCATTTCACTTTTGTGTTGATGCTGACTGAATTAAGATGTAGACAGGAAAGGGACAGAGAGAGAACTATCCTCATTAAGAGGATGCTCATAGCAACTTCCAGGCAGGTATGAGGCTACATGCTGCTTCATAATAGTTCATTTCCTTCATTTAGTGATAAAAATAGTTTGTCTCTTTGCCCTGGTTTTAGTTCTTCCATTGAAATGGATGTTGCTTTTGACTTTTCATGTTTCAAATCCACTTCTGAATTCAAGTAGGTGTATTCACAGAAACATTACCATCATCTTCTCTTTGCATTTCTGCCACTAAAGTATTCACAAAGAACTGAAATCTACTGCAAATATACCAACACTGGAAAATACCAGTTAATAATATTGGGCAGTTTTTGAATAACATACTACTTGGACATTGACAATATTATGTAGAATGATGAATCAAAACTACCAATACAAGGGCTTATTTTACATCCAAAACTTGTTATTTCTTAAAATACTACTCAGAGCATTTATATAAAATATATTATGTGTATAAACACATTCATATTTTTTTACAAGAATGACTCACCATTAGCAACAGAGAGGATCCCGAACACATACTTACAACATGGCAACAGCTACAAGCAACACCAACTGATAAGATCGTGACTGCTTCCCTCCTACACACTCCCTGTCGGAGTTCCCAGAAATGTTGACTCTCAGTACTTTTGCTTTTAACTTCACGTCAGGGACTCTTTCTAATTAATATGTCTCTATGTTGAGTGTTATACTTTAATTCTCAAAGAAGACTAGCACTTGCTGCTCAAACTAAGTAACCTGTTACCATTATTCAGTCCCTATCTAGTAGTTTAATTTAGTTACTTCTTCAAGCAAACCTTCAAGTAATTCTTCTCTGAGTAAACACTGTAACTAGTAATTCAATGACCCAAGACAGAAATCTGAGTAATCACTGATTCTTCCCTGAGTTCCAACATATAGTCAAGTCCATGTGCTATTGATTTTTATCTTCAATCTCTCTTGAATTCCACTCAGCTTCCTCTCCCTTCTCCATTCCCATCACTAGGGCCTTAATTCAGGTCCTTCAGCATTTGATTGGACTATAATCAGAGCCTCCCATCAATGACCAGACCAATGATCTATCTCCCTCATTGCTAAAGCTGTTTCTAAAATGCACATCTGGATACCGTGTCTTGCTTTATAAATGCCAGTTAATATATAAAGTCTCAACATCCAGACTCCATGTATCGTATAATGCCTTTCATAATTGGACCTAACATGCCAACCTCCTCTGGCCAAACCTCCATGAAACTTTACATCAGCTTCATAGATCTTCTCACTTTAAAATTTCAAACTTTACAGTTGCCTCCCTATGTGGTAAAGCTTCTACTCATCCTATATGATCCTTTTCTGTTCAGGAAATCTTCCTATGAAGTTCTTCCTAGACTCTTCAGGAAGAATTAATACTTCCATCTGTTTAATATTACAGCACTATAAACATTTTATAACATTAAACATGTATTATATTTATCTCTTTGTATCTGTCTCCTTCATTGGGCAGCAAACTCTAGAGCACAGACATGTTTTTTATATTTCTATTCTATTCACAACCTTCCCCCATAGTCTACCCTGAAGTAAGTATTTGCACAGAATAAGGGTCAAAGAGTAGATGAATTTATAAACAAATGAATTTAGTTGTGATAACTGCTGGTATTGAATCACTAAAAAAAAAAAAGAGCGAGTATTGAATATTCCATGAGAATCCATGGGAAGAATCCATGAGATTCTTTATGTCAGAGGAGAAAATCTTGTCTTGGGTCAGATTAACATCTTGATTAAGGGGAAATAAGTTCCTGTTTATTCAGCCACTTCAGCAGGTAAAAACATTATGTGCCCCATTGCTCTCCATGACAGAATTAGGGAAACACTATTATTACTGGGAAGGGAATCAGCAGTGGCAGTTCAAGAAGGAGAATCAAGATTCCTGAGGCATCCAAGCATGGCACAGCAACAGGACTGCCCGTAGACTTCGGGCAGATCTGGATCCTTCTCTGGGACCCAGTCTTGACACAGACTCAAGACTGGGGGGAAATGGTAAACAAGAACAAACTGACAGAACTATAATTGTACTGTGTGATTTTTAAACACATCTCTCTCATAAAGTAGCTGAAACAGGTAAAATATTGGCAAAGGTATAGATTAGCTGAATAATACTACCTAACACTCTTTATATGAAATTTTATATATCTTAATACCTGTAATTGGACATAATAGGTCTTACAATTCTCTGCCTTCCTTCTCTCCACTCCAAACACACGGGCATCCTTGCTGGTCACTGAGAACACTGGCACACTCTCGACTTAGGGCCTTGGCAGCACTGTTCCCTCTGCCTGGAACACTCCTTAGCCCCCACATTCATATGTCTTGTGCTTTCATCATTTTTACATCTTTCCTAAAGTATTTTTACTGTAAGTCCTCATGCCCCGAGTAATCCATTTTACGCTCATGTATTTTTTTGCCCATAAAATTAATCATCTTGGGGACTCCCTGGTGGTGGATTAAGCACAGCGCTGTGGAGCTGTCAGCAGCTGCAATGCGAGTTCGATGCCCGGCTGGAGAGATTCCCACATGGCACAGCAGACCTCTCCTGCCTCGCCCGCTGCTCCCCTCAGCAGTGTATTTCGGTCGATCTGCCTGTTCTGCTCCCCACTCTGTCTCTGGTGAACCCTCTCACAGCCTCACACCTCTGGCCTGCACCCCAGCTTGTATGCATAAATAAATAAATCTTTAAAAAAAATTCATCATCTTGTAACAAACTGTAATTTACTGATTCGTTGTGTTCAATTCTCCACCCATTAGAATGCAAGTTCTACAAAGAGAAGGATTTCAGTGCCTAGTAGGTGAACAAGTATTTGAGAAATGAATGAATATAAAATAGATTAACAAAAGCATACAGAGGATAAAAAAATCTAAGCTTCATTTAACAGACTGACCAATAATTAAAGCGGAAAAGCATAAATGAGCAGATTTAGGAATGAAATAGGTAACAGAGTTGAATATTCATGAGAAAAATAATACGAATTATAAAGTAAAAGCTAGTATTTATTAAGTACTTATACTGTTCTATTCTGTTCTAAATGTTTTATATTTAACTTTATACCTCCCCTGTGAGGCGGTTACTATTACTGTCTCCATTTTACATACAAGAAAATTAAGCTCATACTGTCAGTGATTCTGGAGCCAGGATTCCTCTGACTTCAGAATCTGCTCTCATAAATACATTCTCCTGCTTTCACATAGAGTAGATTATGAATAGCTTGATGCCAACATTCATATACTAAGACAACACATACATTTTCTAAAAAATTGGTGTGCAGGAAATCTAAATAAACCAATATTGCTAGAGAAGCTAAATTCTAGTCAAAAATCAGTGAAAAACATGGGCCTCCCTGGTGGTGCAACGGGTTAAGCGCAGCACTATGAAGCTATCCAAACTCACTGCAGCATGAGTTAAATCCCCGACCAGGGTGCTTCCCACATGGTGCAGCAGACCTCTCCTGTCTCGCCCACTGCTTCCCTCAGCAGTGTATTTCAGCCAGTCTGCCCATTCTGGTCTCCACTCTGTCTCTGGTGAATCCTCTCACCCCCGCACCTCTGGCCTACACCCCAGCTTGTATGCATAAATAAATCTTTTTTTAAAAAATCAATGAAAAACATGACAGTGAAGATTTTATAGGCAGATTCTACTAAATCATGAGATAATCTTGATTTTATTTAAACTCTTTCAGATAAGAAAGAGATAAGAGAAAAAAAGCTCCCCAGTTGACTATATGGCCCGTTAGAAAGTCTGATACTAAAACTGAACCAGGACAAGAGAAGACAGAAAAAATCATTTCGTCTAGGCCATTCTCACTTATGATCATAGATGCAAAAATTCTATTAAAATATTAGCATACTAAAAGGAGCAATTTATTAAAAAAAATCACAATGACATAGACTTCATTTCCAAAATGCAAGGATGTTTTAACATTAGAAATTCTATTAATATAATTATTAACATTTTGGGCTGGGTAATTACTTGTTGCGAGGGCTGCTATGTGCATTAAAAGATGTTTAGCAGCATCCCTAGCCTCTAGCTGCCAGTAGCTCTTTCAGACCAGCTGCAACAACCTAAAACATCTCTAGATATTGCCAAATGGAACCACTCAGTTGAAACCCACTGATAAACGTGTAGAGGTGGGTAAAGTGTTCCATGCATAAGTTTCCACTTAACAGAACCTGGGCCAGCTGTACAGGCCTTAGAAGAACAAACCAACTACATTTTGCTTCAAAGAGTATTTATTTAAGTACAGTTTTCACAGTATCTTAGAATTTTATTGATTGATTGATTGATTGATTAAAGGTTTATAACACTGCATGATGTAGAGTGTAGGTTCATACACCTTTCAGATGTATATTATCACACCATACCTATCCCCAAAGCATCAATAAATCCTCCACCATAGACCATTGGGCCCCCTCTCTCCCTTTGTTCTCCATTCTCCTTCTTCCACCTCTAATTGCTTCAATTTTATGGTACGGTTCTAAGGTTTGTTTTGGTTTAGTTTTGTATGTTCCTTTGTTTTGTTTCATTATATTCCACATATGAGTAAAATGATCCAATATTTATTTTTCCCTTTCTGACTTATTTCACTAGGCATCATCCCTTCCAGTTCCTTTATGTTGCCACAAATGGCAAAATTTCATCTTTTAAAAAAACCGAGTACCATTTCATTGTGTATACTACTTTTTTAATCCACACATCTGCCAACAGTGTTAAAATTACAGAAAAGTTGCAAGAATACTATAAGGAACTCTTATGTAACCTACATCATCTAACTATTTACATTTTACCCTATTCAGATTAGATTATCACTTTCTCATTAAATATATATACATATATCTCTGAACATCTCAAGAGAAGATACTATGCCTTTTTACCACTGAGTATTTAGTGTTTCTTAAGAACAAGATGTTTACATAATCACAGTACAAATAGCAAAAACTTAACATTAACACAATATTATCTAATCCACAGTTCTTACTCATTCATTTGATCAGCTGTCCCAGGAATATTCTCTATAGCTACTTCTTCCCCTATCCAAATTCTAACCCAGGATTTACATTTTGTTTTTTGTTTTTTTTTCTTTTTTGGCTAATCTTTGTCTTTCTATTTTTTACATCAATTCCTTTTATGTTTCATTTAGGCTACATTTCCATTGTCTTATGTGTTACTTTATTGAGTTTTCTTTGAAGATTATTAGTGTAACCCATAGACAGTTTGGTATCAACTGTGTTCTCATGGTCTACAGCTACTTTCCTCCTCCCCTATGCATAACTTAGGTGATTGTTACTTCTATATTTGTTGTTTTGTTGCTTTATAATAACCCCTTTAGCACTTCTTTCATGTGTGGCTCATTGGTGAGAAATTCTTACAGTTTTTGCTTTTCATTAAAACTCTTTACTCTTCCTCTGTCTTGAATGTTAACCTTGCAGGGTAAATGATTCTAGACTAGAAATCTTTTTCTCTGAATACTTTAACTATCTACTGTCATTCCCCTCTTGCCTGTAATGTTTCTACTGAAAAGTCTGAAAAGTCTAATTGGTGTTCCCTGATAAGTCATTCTTTTTTGTTCTCTCAAAGTTGTTAATATTCTGTCCCTGTCATTGATTTTAATTAATTTAATAACTAATGATAATGTTTGTTGGCATGTGTCTATCAGTTATTATTTTGTTTGAAACTCTTTGAGACTGTTGGATCAGATTGTATGGTTCATTTCCCAGGTTGAGGGAGTACTCAGCAATAAATTCTTAAAATAAATTTGCTCTGCCTTTTTCTTTTTCCTTCTGGGACACCCATGATACAGGTGTTATTTTTCCTAGGTTATCCCAACCAGTTCTCACACTATTTACATTATTTTTACTCTTTGTTGTTGTTGTTGCTCCATTCACTGTGCTTTCAAGCTGACTAATTCTCTCCATTACCTGAGGTTTTTCTGCTGCTGAGGCCCTTTATTTTAGTTTATAACTTGAATATAGTATGCTTTTAGATCCAAGAGTTTCAATTGCCATCGTCTCATTTTTTCTGTCTTTATTCCGTTCCTGTCTTACATCATCCACTGTTTTTTTTTTAAAAAATTGCATGAACATTGCTATAACAATGGTTTTTTTTTTTTTGTCTTTTCTCAATTTATTTGACCATGGAGTTCCCCTTAAATAACTAGATTGTTTTTTAAATTTATTTTAGTTGAAATATATTTGAGCTATAACTTGCAAATTTAACCCATACCACATGTTAATTTGATACATTTATATGTTGTAATATGATGGCCACATTGTAGAAATCTTTACTGCATTTAGTTGTCTTACCACCTTAGTTTCATTCAACCTTAGACAGTTTTGTCTTCACCTTTGATGTTTTCTCACGATTAGATGCATATTCTGTGCTTCTGACAGAGATACTGCAGAATGATGCTATATCTTTCTCAGTGCATATATTAGGAAGCACAAGATATCAGTTCATCACAATATTGTAATGTCCACTTTAATCACTTGAAGTGGCATCCAATAATTCTCTGTACTACAAATTTACTATTTTTTCTTTATACCTAATAAGTAATTTTTGGCAACATATTTCAGAATTATTTAAGTATCCTTTCCTCATCAAACTTTTGTTCACTATTTTGACATCATCACTGATTTTCTAACTTTATAATTCCTTCTATTGCTATACATGTCATTCAATCATAAGAAAATCTTTTCCCTTCTCCCTCATATATTTATGCATATCAGCAAGGATTAAGGAATCTTCTTTTTTTTCAATGGATCATATATTTATCTTAATGTTCAAACTATCCCAGGTTTGACTACAAGGAGTACCTTAAAGCTAGACCCTATACCTAAGGATAATTCTAACTCCCCCTCAAATATTATGCTCCTGTCCTAATCAGATTTCTGGCATGCCTCCCCTTGGTACCAGATAGTCTTTTCTCAGAGAATGCTCACTGAATTTATACTAAGCAACTTTAAACATAATCAGTAAAGTAAATCTTCTAGAAAAAAAAAAAACTAAGTAGTTTAGGGATTATGTGCTATTTTGAGAACCACTTTATTAATGCAAATATTGATAATTAAATATCAGACTGATTTAATGTGCATTCTTAAGATAAATGAAGTTATTCAAAGTAACTCTAATAACTGATCCAGAATTAGAATTTTAAAAGGCATATTTTGTATCTTTGGCATTCAAGTTCACACTTACAACCTAAATTACCAAGGAATACTCAAGTTGTAAAGACGACACCCAAAATTTGACTGATATACATGAACTCACAGAGAAGGCTCAAAATAGAAACAGTCTAATTTTTCAAAGAAATATTATGAAATAAACCATTGAAATTTAATGCTGACATGGAGGACCTTGGAGTGGATATTGTTTAATCCCATTATTTTACAAAAACGCAACATAGTCCAAAAGAGATGAACTATTACAGAAATAATTACTGGAAAATAAAGAATGTGAATATAGTTTTCAGCATTTCAAGGTAAGAGCTATTTTAAACATGTCACAACAATAGTGAGACTGCTTAGTCCACTAAAAGAGTTATTTAGCCCACAGTGAGGAGGAAATATTC
This sequence comes from Scalopus aquaticus, assembly GCA_004024925.1. NCBI lineage: Eukaryota > Metazoa > Chordata > Mammalia > Eulipotyphla > Talpidae > Scalopus > Scalopus aquaticus. Next base: position 66,017 of record PVIJ01006912.1, on the reverse strand, counting down.
AGCAACAAACAATCAACAGGGGAAAATAGTATTGCAGTTATCATTGTTAGAGTAACTGCAGAGGTAATTATATTAAAAAGAAGTTTTTTAACTAATTAATTTTGGTTTAGGTTAGTTAAAAGGTAATGGGAAGGCTTATGAATACTTGTGTTGGAATTCTTAATGGAAACTTACAGACTCTTAAGAGGCTATACTTACTTTAGACATAGGCATACTTTGCTATATCTAACTTGACCATACAACAAAGGGCCTTGTTTTTTCATGACAGTCTCATACCACCAATGTGATTCAAACTTATAAGCATAATTAATATTTTTTGAGACTGCCCCATGAACTGTCAACTCTTCAAGATTTGTAAGTCTGCCTTGAAAATTATACAAGAAACATTTTCTGTACTGGGAATTGCAATATTGTGATTTATAAAAAATATATATATTTGACTATTGAAAAAAATCAAAATACAATTCTCATATATATTTGTAGTTACACATAGTATTATCCAGGCTCACAGTTCCCGAAAGATTTGCAATTTCCTCTGTGTTGAGAGTGATAAAAGTGTCTCTTGTTTATGTGAATGCGGTAATTCTGGGAAAGCACCTGGGGATGGAGGTGAGCTACCTGGAGACCAAACTGCATTTTTAGAGGGTAGAACTTTCAATCCCTCTCCAGCCTCTAGGGAGAGAACAGGAACTAGAGATTGCGCTCAACTACTAATGGGGCATGATTTAATCAATCATTCATAAGGAATGAAGCCTCCATAAAGATACAAGAAGGGCTTTGGGGGAACTTCCAGCTGGTGAATATGTAAAGATCGGGGAGGGGGGTGGTGGGAAGAATGGCACTCCTGCGGGAGCACAGACGCTTTGCACCCTCCTTTCCCCATCATGTGTCCTATGCATCTCTTACATCTGATTGTCCTCAGGTTATATCCTTTTGTAATAAACATTAATCCAGTAAGTAAATGGGCTTCCTGAGCTCTGTGAGTTGTTGTGGGAAATAAAGTGAACCTGAGGAAAGGCTCATGGAGACTCCAATCTGCCATGGATGCTCAGAAGCACCAGTAACAGCCTGGGCTTGTGACTGGCCACTGAAGCGGAGGGCACCTGGGACACTGAGTCCTTAACCTGTGAAACTGTGTGCTGTGAACAGGCAGACAGCGCCACCCTGATGGTGTCCAAGAATTACTTGTTGGTGTAGGGAAGCCACATACATGCTTATAAGGGAATTGGGTCTAAGAACCTTATTCAGGGATGATGCAACACTCAAGGCTGCTAAAATTCATTTTCTTGAAATAAAAAACTTTAATATATAATTCTATAATTTCCCCTCATTATATAAACTTTCCTCAGTTTTTCAGGTGTGTTTCCTTTAATAATAAATTTAAATGGTTGGATTTATATGTAGAAAATCATTTATGATACTCATGCCTCCTTCAATTTTACCTGACTGGTGTGATCAACTCCTGGATCTCCCATGATTTCAGGCCTTTTCCTGTTCTCTTTCCCATCTTACGCCTCTAATTAGACTTGAGGCTGAAAACAGAGTGATTAACCCTCTCATGACCATGCTGATGCTTCTCATAATAAAAAAGGCAGTTGTGTCTCATAAGTGGATTGTCAGTTATAAACATCAAGGATTATCTTATATTGACAACACAAAAAAGCTACCATTTAGCTATTTTTAAGCTTAAGTAAAATGGAACAGAATTTTCATATATAGTTACCACTGAATAAGATGCATTTCATAAAGGCAGCAATGAGAAGACAAAAAAAAGCATTTTATTCTATGCAGTATTGAAAACAAAAAATGATCCAGATAGCTTTTTCAGCAGTCACAAATACAATGTTATTTTTCAAAATCTAATAAAATTAACTACTTTGTGAGTCTTAGAATAATCCATGGTAACTAGTGAAATGATTCAAGCAACACTATACATACCCTGAGTGGCTGTTGGAGGTAGTTTGAGGGTATTATCTAACTTCTCCCAAAGGTAAGTTGGTCGAGGAATGCCTTCCTCTGAGCTGCAGAGCAGGATGACATCGCTGCCGAGATCCTGGGATCCTTGGATTTGGCAGTTTGGAGCAGAAGGGGGAACTGTAATAGGCAGAGTAAGCAATAAAGTAAATAAAAGCAAGGCATTTTACATGAGCCAAATAGTCATGCAGGAAATATCAATACTTAGTACACTGAAACTTCATATAACACTGTTTTTGGAATTTATACCAGACCACCCCACGGTGCTCAGTGGATAGTTGTATACTATTTACAGGGTTTGAATATGGGTATAGGGCCTACCAATTTATTTTATTTTTTTCTTTCTTGCAGCATTTATTGCTTATTGGTTGTTGATTTTTAAAGGGCATTTTACCTGCGATGTAGACAAAAATGAGAATAAGTTGTTTGGGCAATTTGAATTTTCTTTTTTGTGTATGTATGAGAAAGCTTGAAGCAGTGGCTGCCCCACACCAGCCCAGGCTGGCCTCAGGGCTCCCTACCTGAAGAAGGCATGACCCATGCAAACCACATGTGCACTTCCTCCCTAGAAGGCCAGTGACTCTGTTCTGAGGTCCTGCCTTATCCTTGGCCATCACCACACTCTGGATATCATTTCTATTCCTCTCTGGACCCTGCCTGTCCTCACCATCACCTATCTGGACGGTGAGGTTGGCCTCCCCTCCTGGCCTACGTTGTGCATTCCTGTTCAGATAATTGGCAGAAACTTTTCCCCTCAGAGAAGTGACCCAATCCTTGTGTGAAGTGTCTGTGAGTCTCCAGGGACCCGTGGCTCACGGCTTCTGGGCAGTCTGCTTGCCTTATGCAGGGCCTATCACTTTAGCTGGCAACTAGCAACATGTAAAAGGGGAGATAGTTTGAGGGTACTGGCTAATTTCTCCCCAAACTGGTAAGTTGGTTGAGGAATGCTTTCCTCTGACTACATTTCAAGGTATAAGTCTTGCTGTCACTATGCTTCCTCCTCTAAAGAAGAATTCTTAATATCCTTTATGATATCACACTGCTGTCAAAACATTACTGAACACAACCATTATCCACTAATTCACAAAATTACTAAAAGGTGAATTATTATTCACAGAAACTAAAAGGTGAGAAACAGTCCATAGATGAATGGATGGGCAAACAGAACATAGTATATCCATGCAATGACATACTATTCAGCCTTACAATGGAAGGAAATTCTGACACACACTATAACAAGGTGAAGTTTATGGACAGTTATGCTAAGTGAAATAGGTCAGTCATGAAAAAGTCAAATAAGATGTAGGATTCCATTTCATATGTACTGAAGTATCTACATTAGTCACCAGACAGAAAGGAGAAAAGTGATTTCCAGCAGCTGGCAGAGGGTGGAGGGTGGGAAGATATTATGGGGCTTGGTGTATGGAATAGATGAAAAAAGATTTCTTGCGATTGGTTGCACAATTATGTGAATATACAGAAAACCACTGAATTATAAATATAAAACTTGACTCAGATGGTAAATTTTATGTGTATGTTACTAAAATTAAATTGTTTTAATTACTGAGAATACTGAGCAAAAATACTGAGTAAAAAAGCCTAAAGCAGCTCAACTTTATTGCTGTCCATCATTTACGTAACCTTGGAAAAGGTGTTAAATCTATTTGGCATCAGTATTAAGGCCATAATCACTCAAACAAGGCTACTTTTGAGAGAAAAAGGAAACAGTATTAAAACCGTGCCTGGCCACAGGTGAAGGTGACGATTATGGCAGACCTAGTCAGTGCCAAAGACATGATGAACTAGTGTATATTCTCACATATGCTCAAAATTCTGTTCAGTGCTCATAAATCATTGTTAATTCAGTTTGCTCTCAACAATATGTCTTAACTAGTAGAAGCTGAAGAAAATTAGAGGTTACTTTTGATAGTGATTTATACCACTTGTCTCCACCTTCAGAAAAAAATCATTTAAGAAGTAAACTTTTAGAAAGTCACCTGAAATGAAATGGAGAAAAGGATGGGGAAACTGTACAAACCATGAAGAGTCAAGACGGGATTTGGAGGGGAGAAGACAGAAAAAGGGCACAGGCAAGCAGAGTGTAGAAGAACGCGAACGAGTATAAATGCTTGGCAGGGGATTCCTAAGTAAAGCGAAGGTGCTTGAAAGATTTCTAGTCACTCACCTAAAACTGTGAGACCGGTGACCCCAATGTTCCTGCCCCCTCTATCTGGAAGGTTGTTGACCAAACATTGGTATGTGCCTGTATCTGAGAGCTGCGTGTTATTAATGAAGATAGAGACATTGGTGGCGGGCATAATGGCTGTAAAGCCCACCCTACCGTGGAAGCGGGGGGCACCATCGAACATCTGTCCACCTTGATACAGAATGACCTGCAAAAAGAAGCAAAGCAGATAAATTGGCCTCTGTGTCCCCTTCCAGCTACATAACAGTTAACTATCTGGTAGACAGCAGACGGCACCAAACATTAGAAAATTTTATTTCTAATCTTAAGAGTTGTCACTGAATATTTACTACAGCACCATAATGACAGTCCATAGATATCTTGGGGTTCTAAATCCTTACATGCCAAATTAGAATATACTCTCTTTACCTAGTGCTTAACAATACAGAAAATGTCTTTAATGCCACTCTGCTGTCAGTCCACAGATATTTTTACCAGTTCAAAAGTTTCCAAAATAGGGACCTCCTTGGTGGCACAGGGGTTAAAGACACAGTGCTATCAAGGTATCACCAGCCACTGCAACAAGAGTTTGATCCCCACCAGGGAGCTGACCCAATTGGCGCAGCAGACCTCTCCTGTGTTGCCCACTGCCCCCCTCAGCAGTGTATTTCAGTAGATCTGCCTGTTCTGCTCCCCACTCTGTCTCTGGTGAATCCTCTCACCTCCCACACCTCTGGCCTACACCCTAGTTCGTATGATAAATAAACAAATCTTTTTAAAAATTTCTGAAATGAAAAGTTTAAAAAGTGAGCACTGCCATTGTCATGCTTACTGAGTCAGAAAAGAACACATCACAGTCATGGACTGAACACAAAATATCATAAGAGGGAAGAAGAGTTACAAGTCCATAATTGCTGTTCTTATGCCAACTGCTATTATCAAATTTAACTATTCACTGGAGAGGACCTAGAATGGTGTTGTGGAAAGCCTTTTGGGCTCAAAGTGAAGGACTTGGTTCTGTTCAAACTTTACAGGTAAATGAATAACTGAGGCCAACTTTTTTTTTTTTGCCCATTTAATTCCATCGATTCCTAAAATGATGAGCTTGAACAAAATGATCTCAAAGATAATTACAAAAATTTCATAGTTTGAAGAAACAAAGAAACTTCTATTAAGTTCATAACAGAAAATTTAAATGTATACAGGATTTTTAGGATTTTTAGGTAATAAGCTTACCAAGGCAGAAAAACTTTATAACAAAGATAAATTATCTCTGGGAATAGAGGTATAGTCATCACCACAGTTCACTAATTTTCTGAGCATTATTTTCTGTGTTAGGTATTACAAAATTTGGGCCTTTTACCTGTAATTGATACAGACTGTTGGTTACTAGATTCTGTTTTCATGTATACCCCATAATTTGAGATTCTTTAAGACTGGCCAGTATGCCTGGCTGTATTTATTTTTAAATACTTGTAAAATTAGCGAAATAAATCAAGTACTATTAGCTAATGTCATTCACCTGTGTCAGTCCTTTCCTGTCAAAACATACTTTGTTTTTTCATCTTGGTATTTCCTGTCTACATTGTCTTTTGATGAAATTCCCACTTTCTACATAAAATTCTCAGAATGATCCCTTTGACATCTGTTAATGTAATATTAAAAAAAGTATCTTAAAAAGAGGATAGCCTCTTCTGGTGGTTGACAAATAATGGAGAAGTAGGGCTTAAAACAATATAGGTATTTACAAGATGTCCCACCTTACTCTAGAAATCAAATGTGTACTTAGGAAGCTTTCCCACCCACCTTTTCTGAAAAGATTAGTATTTTAGAGGTAGCACAAGGTGAAACAGGAGTACCTGTTCAGGTTGGTTAGCATTGGAGAGAGGAATGACCATCCAAATGACATTGAGGTTCAGGAGGGCAGCGCTGGTAGAGAAAGTACAAGGCAGGACTGCTGTCTGACCCCGGGCCACCTGGATACTCCCTGGGCTCTCTGAGACCTCCAAGGAAGCTGCAACACCTTCAGAAGAAGAAACAGGGAAATTCAGTGCTTACCTTTCCTGACAGTCCAAATTCTTTCAAAAAAGGCTTGTGTGTTCTATCAATAATCTGAACAGAGTGAATGGCAGTCTTACTAAACAATGCCTAGTCAGTCACTGAGTCAAACTAATAAAAATGTCATCCCTTTACCGCTTAGAAACTACAACTGAAAAAAATATTAGAGGCTACTTATACTACTTGCTAAGGCATTATCTGCAGTTGGCCAGATTCAAATATAACATGGGAGAATTCAGTGAATAGGGTTTGAGCAAAACTCCTAATGGTAATGAAAGATGAGACATAAAACACTTTTTAAAAGTACCATTACAGTTACACACTGTAAATTAAAGGCATATATATGTATATATCTAACAAGATATATGAAGTATGTATATACTGAAAACTCTAAAATTCTGAGGAGAGAAATAAAAGCAAATAAATAGCCAATGTTCATATATTAGAAGATTCAATAATGTTAAGATGCCGGTTCTCCCCAGTGTTATCTATATATTCAGAGCAATTTCAATAAAAATCCAAGCAAGTTTTTTTGTAGATATTGATAGGGTAATTCTGAAACGCATGGAAAGGCAAAGAAAGGAAAATCAAAATTATATTGAAAAAGAAGAACAAAGTTAGAGAATTCACACTACCTGATTTCAAACCTTGTTATAGAGTGATAGTAATCAAGATGGTATGGCAGTAGCTGAAGGGTAGCCCATCAGGTAAATGACACATAATTGAGAGTTCTGGAATAAGCCCTTATGTTTTTTGTTTTTTTTTTTTAACAAAGTACAAGACAATTAAATGAAGGAAAGAAGTTATCTGAACAGTGCTGGGGCAACAATATTAACATGCAAAAAACTATTAACTCATGCCCTTATCTTATAGCATACACACATAAAAATAAATAAATGCAACATGTATTACAGACTTAAGTGTAATAGCTAAAACCATGAAACTTCTATAAATATTCATTGGAGAAAATCTTCGTGACCTTGGGTTAGCCAAGGTCTTAGGTGTGTCACCAGGACCACAAATTATGCAAGAAAACAATAAATTGGAATTTACTGAAAAAAACAAAAAAAACCAAAAACCAACTTTGTGCTTCAAAAGATTTAACTAAGAAAATAAAAATCCCAGGAACATACTAGGGAAAAAATTGTAAATCTCATCTCTAATAAAGGATTTGTATAGAGGATACACAAAGAACTAGTTCAACAGTAATAATAAAAAAATTTTAGATGGGTAAAAGATCTGAATAAGCATTTCAACAAAGCCTAATAATAATATGGAAAGATACTCATCATTATTACTCATTAGGAAGTTACACATTAAAACCACAACTGATACCATTACACATCTACTGGAATGGCTATAACCAGGAAAAAACAAGTACTGACAACACTGTAGAGAAATAAGAATCGTCACTCACCACTGGTAAGAGTGTAAAATGGGACAGCCACTTTGGAAAATAACTTCAGTCTCTTAAAAAGTTTAACATAAACCTACCATACAAATCAAAATTTCATTCCAAGGAATCTACCCAAGTACAGTAAAAATAGATATCAAAAATTTCATGGAAGTTCACAGCAGCACTATTTAAACCATACTCCCAAAAGGAAATTAATAATACAGATGTCCATCAACTGGTGAATGGACACAATGTGGCATATCCATACAATGAACTAATGTTCAAAAATAAAAAGCAACAATTTACCAATAATGAGCATCTCAAGAACACTTTGCTAAGTGAAAGAAGCCAGATGCAAAAGATCACTTTTCATTTATAGGAAATGTCCAGAAAAGACAAATAGAGATAGAAAGCAAGTGAGAGGTTGTATGGGGCTAAAGAGGAGGGAGCAGGGATTATTGTAAATATGTTCAATGGGACTTTTTTTAGGGTAATGGAAAACTTATTGAACTGGATTTTTGTGATGGTTGTACCGTTCTAAAAATAAACTAAAAATAATTTACTTTCATACTCTATATGGTTACATTTTGTAAGATGTAAATTATACCTTAGTAATGTTCTTACAACCCCAAAAAAACAGTGATTTACAACAGTCAACTCCTGGAAAATCAAAATAAACTGTTATTTCTTCTGAAAAAGACAATCTGGAACTGCAGAACAGGATGGGACTAACAGGCCATTAAGTAGGTCAGGGAGATCCAACAAAGAAACCATTCTAATCAAGAAAAATACATTAAGACCATGGCAGTATCTCAAACTGTTTTATTTTCAAGTGATATTACCTCAATTCTCCCAAAAAAGCAACACAATAACATACTGCTATGATTATAATTTATTTAAAAAACAAATGTACATAACACCTTCCTTCTATAGAACTCCATATCCTTCACATACAGTCTGATGAAGTTGCTAGGAGTTAAATTTGCAGGATAAAATGTTTCATAAAATAAGCCATCTGCAATAGAATACAAAGCACTTGATAACACCAGGGAAAGTCTCTAAGTATTAGAAAGTATTAGAAAGTCTCTAGGTATTAGAAAATCTCTAAGTATTAGCACCCCAAGCATTAAGAGGCAGAAAGGGAAGGCTATTTGATGATATAACAAATAGTAAAGAGAGAAACAAGCTACTCATAGGGTAAAAGAGGGGAGGTTAGTATATTTGTTGCAATGATTATTATATGCCATTGGAAATGTTTTTAAGGATAATTATGAAAGCCAAACTGGTGACAAACTTTCATTACTTCATCCTTCAGATATTAATCTGAGGAAGAAGCGAATGGAACATGCTCCCTTAAAATACCCATGATCGTGCATATCCTCTACCCTCAATTCACTGGTTTCAGGCTGAACTCACACAACATTTGATAAAAGCTTTTAAAAGAAAAATATGGCCAATATAAACTAGGGATGAAAAAGTAAGAGGTCGATGGAAGAAAACTACTAGTTACAGATAAGATTTAGTAAACAAACTAAGGATGAAAGAGAAGAAGTAGATGGGAGAAACCACCAAAATATAAGATTTAAGTAAAGGAAGACTAGGTGAGCAGGATGGGAGCAAGTCTCTGGGGTGGCAGAAGCTGTGACTGAATGACTGCAGTGATTTTATATTTTTACATAAGGTTAACCCTGAAATCTCAAGTATTGAGATGGTTGCAGAAAAAATAGCCTAGAAAAGCTGCTTGTGAAAGTATGGATTTGAAGTTGGATTGCGTAGTTTGAAATCTGGCATTTTTGTCTACTTGGCTGTGTAGTCCCAAAGAAATTACTTAATCTCTGATTCTGTTGCTTCATCTGTAAAATAAGGTTAACTACTATCATCTTACCATCAAACGGGCTGATAAGGGCAGGGCCAGATGCTGATGGCTGATGATAGCTGCCACCACTGTTTCTATCACTGCCTAACATTCAGGACACACCCACCATATAGCAAGCCCACAGAGTGCTATGCACATGTACACACACACACACACACACACACACACACACACAGATTTAATCTTGCCTATAAGGTATCTATTAACATTTTAGAGATGAAATTGAGATCCAGAGATAATTAAAAAAACCCTCAAGGTTGCCTCAAGGTCATATAGGAAGTAGTAAAGGATGGATTCAAATCTGGGCAGTTAATCTTACGGAGAATATACACTTAACAGCCACCCATAACTCCATCCAGAAATCGTTGCACAAAACGTGAAGCTAATGTAGATTTTTAGTTAAGTCATCAGCTGGAAACCCCCTTAACTTTCTGCTTCCAATCCTACAAATCAGCTTAGATGTGCCTCATCATCTTCTTTCTCTTTCCTGTTATAGTACAGGAGCTCACCTAAGAGCAAGCCCTCATCTGAGCCTAATTTATATCCCATCCAATAAATCCACATACCTATGGACAACTAATCTTTGACAAAGGAGCGCAGAATATACAATGGAACAAGGTTAGCTTATTCAGTAAATGGTGCTGGGAAAACTGAACTGCTACATGCAAAAAAATGAAGCTAGACTACTACCTCACACCATGCACAAAAACCAACTCAAAATGGATAAAAGACCTGGACATAAGACCTAAAAACCATAAAATTTATAGAAGAAAATATAGGCAAAACTCTACACGACATACATCTCAGCAAAAACTTTAAACACACATCCCAAAAAGCAAAGGAAGTCAAGGAAAAGATAAACAGATGGGACTACATCAAACTAAAAAACTTCTGTACAGCAAAAGACACAATAATCAAAACAAACAGACACCCTACTAATTGGGAGAAAATCTTTGCACACAATACAACCGATAAAGGACTGGTAACTAAAATCAACAAGGAGCTCACACAACTCAACAAAAACAAAGTCAACAAACCGGTCAAAAAATGGGCAGAAGAGCTAAAAAGACAATTCTCCAAAGAAGAAAGGCAAATGGCCAACAGCCATATGAAAAAATGTTCAACATCACTTATAATCAGGGAAATGCAAATCAAAACCACAATGAGATACCACCTCACGCTAGTGAGAATGGTGCACATTAAAAAAACAGGCAACAACAAATGCTAGCGAGGATGTGGAGAAAAAGGAACTCTTCTACACTGCTGGTGGGAATGCAAACTGGTCCAACCACTGTGGAAAGCCATATGGCGTTTCCTCAAATTAATAAATGTGGAGCTACCATACGACCCAGCAATACCACTTTTGGGAATCTACCCAAAGAACACAAAAACACTAACCCAAAAGGATACATGCACCTGTATGTTTACTGCAGCACTATTTACAATAGCGAAGATATGGAAACAACCCAGATGCCCAAAAATAGATGACTGGATCAAGAAGATATGGTACATACACACAATGGAATACTATTCAGCATTCAAAAAAGATAAACACATGCAATTTGCAGCAACATGAATGGAACTAGAAGGGAGCATGCTCAGCGAATTAAGCCAAAAGGAGTAAGAAAAATATCGAATGGTCTCACTTATAACAGGAATATAGGGGAACCAAATACAAGAGCGTCAATCAGTGAGAGAAGGGGAGGATTGGGGCTCAGAACGGGGGAGAGGGGAGCACAGGGGACTGTGGTGACGGTTCACGGGTGAATTGGTGGTGGGAAACCTACGGGGAATATACAGTAATGTAAAAGACACAAATGAAAGTAACAACAAAAAAAATAATTTATATCCCATCCTCTTGGTCTCCTTAGCAACCTTACCATAGACAGTCCCTGCTCCTGTAGCCTTAGCCTCTCCTTCTGCACTGGAGCTTTCCTGTCAGCATTTAAACACCCTCAAGTATTTCCACGTAAATGAAATTCCTCACTGCCTATACCCTATAGTCCTCTTCAGGGATCCCCTGCTCTCTGGTACTTCACACACGATTTTTTGAAAGAACTGTCTACACTTATTCTCTCCACGGACTCACCCACCACTTGGTCTTCAATTGACTCCTGCCTCCACCACTTAAAAAAATAGTTCTATATAGGTTTCCCTGGGACATCCTGGTGGTTTCCTGACTCTTGTTTTCATTCTTGGAAACTCTGTAGCCTCTAACTGGGATGACCATTCCCCTCTCCTTCTTGAAACACATTTTCTCCTTAGATTCAGTGATATAGTTTACAATTTACTTCTGGTTTTCTTCCTATATCTCTGGGTACTGCCCAGTCTCTTTGGCTGTTATTACCCTTCTCTACATAGTCATTAAACTTTGGTAATTCCTCAAAGGGCTGCCTCCTTTCCTCATCCTAAACTGTTTCCCTAGACACTCTCACCCACTATATGGCCTCAGTTCTCACATACATGCCAGTGGCTTTCAAATTTGTTACTTAGTCCCAAACTCTTTGTATCTAGTTACCTGCTATACATCTCCCCACGCCTATCTCAAAGACACCTCAGTCAGTTTGTCTTGATCTCCTCCACCCCTGCCTTCCCTGATGAGTCCTTTCCAGTGTTCCTTGTGCTAACAAGTGAATCAACCAGTCACCAGGCTGGACGAGTCAGAAATCGGAAGATATTTTTACTTCTATATACTTGTCTACCAAAGTCAATCCATGATCAAATTTGATCCAATTTATCAACTAAATTTCTCTTGACTTCTTCAATCAGAGTCTTTGCTCCATTCTCTGTTTGGTTAACTCTGTTATAAACACTTCCCTTTACTTAGTAATCTCCTACTCATCCTTCATAGTAGCTCAAATGCTATCTTCTTTAAAAGAAAAAGCCTTTCCCAACCTCTCAGCCTAGGCCAGGGTCTCATAAAGCAGTGTTTCTTTTATTCTGAACACTACCTAAATTCGTAATCATATTTTCATTAGTGTGCTTATTTAAGATCGCTTCACTGGAAAGAACACGGTAAAGTCCATGAAGAACTTCATTATGGCAAGCGTGTAATAAATATTCAATATATGCATGCTGATTAATTAATTTTATGCAAATCCATCAATTTCCACATGAAAATACTAGAGCCCAAAGGGAAAAAAGTATCCAAATTCTTAAGATTAGGACTAGGTATTCTGACTTCTGACAGAGTACGTTTTCTACCAAACCAAACTCATGGACTGTATGGTAGAAAACAAATGATATTATTGCCTGTTAATTAGGATTAGCATAAAGGGATACTTCTTAACAATGGAATTGGTGATGAGGATTTAAAATTCGATTTATTTATAAATAGATCTACTCTGTTCTCACTCTCATGCAGATAGGAATATCTAACATTTTTTAAAAAACTAGCTTTAGCTACCAAATTCTCTATGGAACTGAACTCATTTAAAACTCTAAGATATTAGATATTAAGACATCAGATAACAAAGTGAGTTTTACAATAGATTACACTGAAGGATTTGCACAAAGAAGATGACTTGAAACTGGCTACATAACTTTTAGGACTACACAGGTAATAATGTTTTGAAAGAGCTATAAAGAGATTATAAAGTGACTTGATGGTGAGAATTTCTTGTTAGAGCTGTGGTGTGCTATATATACGTCCCCATCCCATTTCAACAAAAAGGCGCGCATTTTCTGAAGGTGTCAGGACAAAAGACTCATGGGTGTGCCGGATGGCTCAGAAGTGAATGCAGAATGAGCTGGTGCAGGGCTGCCTGAGGGGATTCCCGGGAACAGGAAGCTGGGGGCAAAGCTCTGGTTTCCTAGAGGGCAATCACTGGCATTCTAGGAACTACACACCTACTTCTGCCTAGAAATTGGATTTTCTTGTTTCTTTTTTTTTTTTTTTAAACTCAGAGAGATCAGAAAAGTTGTGTAACTTGCTTATTCAAAAGCTAGTTCATCTAGGGAAAGAACTGGCTGTTGAATAAATTTAAATGGATGTGGAAGACAAAATATTTGCTTTGTGATTAGAATCAGGATTCCTACTTAGCATACTCATTGAGCTGAGTAAAACTGAACATTTCTTAGAAAGAGTTAGGAGGGAAATGGGTGTTTTTCATATGCTTTTTAATGCTTAATTTTTTCCCTAGCTTGTTAAAAAAAACAAAACACCCTACTTCCTTTTAGAGTTTATTTCCATGTTTGAAATTTTAGACAAGAATTGAAACTTTAAGGCTAAATACTGGATTAAAAATTCATTTAAAATACCTTACAATTTGCGATATTTACATGTAAAATGCATAATTTAAGAGGTGAATTGGCAGCATTTTGCAGACTTGAATCTTTTCTTAGTAATTCCACCCAAAGAAATTAAGTCAATCCATGAATTCTGAATTACTCTTAGCAATTAAATAAGAAAAACATGAAACACAGGGCCCTGTGTCCTCTAAGGAGCTGAAATCATAAATAATAGTTGCCTATACTCTTTGTTTAGGCCTCTATTTTCCATGATTTATAGGAGAAAGAAATGCACATGTTCTCCAGTCAGGAGGTACACTTTAGAGGAAAGTACACTGGCATCAAAGAGTATGGAAAAATCTTAAGAGTGATCACCCAAACTACACATTCAAGAGAACAAAGGACTTTTTACAGTGATCAGCCAACTGCTGGACTCAAAGGACAAGAAAACAGCCCTGCAAACACATCTGACTGAGAATGCCTGAAGTTCAGAATGGGGGCTAGTCACACAATCCAACTGAAATTCAAAACGGAGAGCGGGTGTCTATGGAGTGTTGCTTATGTTTCAGGATCACCCAACTGCTGGAACACTCCCTCTGGGAACAGAGGCAGCAAAGTATCAAAAGGATCTTGTGGTATTCCATATTATGAAAAAGGGAAAATCAGAGGGCAGAAACATCAGTGGTTGCCAGAAACTGGAGCTGGGTTGGTGGGGGAACGACTGCCTGGTACATAAAGGAACTCTCTGGGGTGACAGAAATATTCTCTATCATGATTATGATGGTATTTACAAGACTATAAATATTTGTCAAAACTCAATTAACTGCACTCCCCAAAAAGGATAATTTTATTTTAGGTAAATGATACCTCAACAAATCTGATCTTTTTAAAAAGATTTATTTATTTATGCATAGAAGAACTGGGGTGTAGGCCAGAGGTGTGGGGGTGAGGATTCACCAGAGACAGAGTGGGGAGCAGAGCAGGCAGATCTACGGAAATATACAGCGGGCAAGACAGGAGAAGTCTGCGGTACTATATGTGGGTTAGCACCATGACTAGGGATTGAACTCAGGCCACAGCTGTAATAGTGTGATACTACTGAGACTTAACCCCTATACCACCAGGGAGGCCCTGATCTTTTTATTGAAAAACAAAAAGGATGTAGGAAGCTCACAGAAATCATAGATTGGCAAGGAAACAAGTTGAAGGCCGGACTTCTAAGAAACATCCAAGTTGTACAAGCATGTTGTAGAACATGTTTGATGAAAAAACTGCTACATGGCTGTCCCTGTTTCCAAACCCTAGACACCAGAACTTTACTACAACTATCAATGCCAGGTGTCTAACAGGCACTCACCCTACAGCACAGTCATCCCTCAAAGGCATCGTCTTCTGCTGCTCTCTATGGAAGCTCAAGGCAGCTGGGCACAGGGCCCACTTTTTCAAGCAGTTCTTCCAGCCATGGTCTCACTTGTGTGTATATGACTGGAGAACTAAAGTCCAAGCTGCAAAAGAAGCTAGAAATTTGAGTTCTTGCTTCTGAGGTGGACTCATAATGGGGATTTCTCCAACTACAGCAATGCTATGCAAAATATGCTGGCCAGGCATGAACAGGACAAATGTTGACTGCAGCAAGCAGTAAATGAAGACAGTAAAAGTCACTGCTCTTTCTCTTCCCTCTTCCTTTACCTTTTCTAGTTTTTTTTTTTTTTTTCAAGCTCTCTGTATTTCCTTATCTCATAGGCTTTTGCAAGGTGGAAAGCTGAAACTCCTGAAGACAAACAGGCTTCCTGTTTCTAGTCAAAGCCTGTACGCACTGAAGAAACTATAATGGGGAAGGGAGATGAGAGGGGCTAGCTTGAGAAAGAAGAAAAGGAACAACTGGGAAGGGCATGGAAGTAGGCCAAGTTCCCTAAGAAGAAGGGACTCAGGCTCTACTTTCCTCAGAGGCCAAGAAAAATAGTGCCTCAAAGAGACTGGTTGCCCCTGGACACTGGGGGCTCTGTCACTGAAAGGTTCTCTTTGTTCTATGAGGCACAGAAGTGGCAGAGCAACAAGACTTCAAAGAACCCTGCAGGTTCAAATGTGGGGAATGTTGGTAGTTGTTCCATAGAAGACCAGAGGGGTCCCTGGTGTTTGGGCTCTGTAACAGACCGTGCTGTGTAGGGGAGGGAGCACCAATACAATTGCTATTAAATACCCTGCCATACCGGTAAGAAAAGAGCCTCAGATTTGTACTTAACTTGATTTAAAGAAAATAAATGACTATTTTGGTAAATGAATGGCAAATCAATAAAATTTGACAAATAAGTAGATTACTAGACATTTCTTGCAAACCTTAATGGGGTTGTTGGAGTAAGTATAATGGATGAATAAGTCCACTGCCCCAAGGATTATATTAAGGACTTCTATTTTTTTTAGTTCTGTGCTTTGACATTTTAGAAGTCGTAGTTTAAAATAGGGTTGGATATAGGGAGAGAAAACGGACAGTCTATGGCTATATTTTTCAGTGTTTCAGGATTGCCTCTAGAGGATTTCAGGTAATCCTCTAGCCAAAACTGAGTTTGCAAGTGACTGTCCTTTCTCAGGGAGAAAAAATAAAAATGTTCTGCTGTTTAGATTTCTAAAGAACTTCTGAAAAATCTAAGCTAAATCTGAACAATGACTGGTGAGTTTTGTTATGTTTTTCTAAAAACCACAATATACTTGAATTTATTCTTTGCTAGGCCTTTCTGACATTGTGACACTATAGCTGAATGCCAGTATCATCACCCTGGTTAGCGGATTGAAGATTTATATTGTGAAATACTGACTACGAGTTTCCAAATGGCAAAAGAACAAATAAACAGCCTTTACTGTTAAAAACAACCACATACTCTCAACTTCACCACTTCACCACTGTAAGGATAGGGTTCCATTTGTTTAATGAAGCAGTCATATGATAAAAGAGGCTAAATCAACAAGTAGAGTTATTTATGAACAGATACAGCCATCTGAAACCATCAGGAAAGAAGTTATATTCTGAAACCAATTAAATTCTTTTTTAAAAAATGGCTTAACTGAAATATTTTATTCTTGTTCACCAATAATGGTGCCGCTTTTCAAACATAATTTTTCAAAATTTCCCGGATTTTTTGGGATATCTTTTTGCCTGTACTAGTTTAACTTTTAACTAGTTTAAAGCATTCCCTAGTGTGTACAACATGAAGAATAAGAGATTTGAAATGAAGAGGTAAGGAGGTTGGTTATCCTGTTAAAAACTCTTAAAAATCTAAGGCTGCAGAGAATAAGGCAAAGTGGTATCACAATTCTGTTCTGACATAATGTCCAAGCATTCTTCATGGTAGTCAAGACCCTGCTTAATCTGGCCTTTGCTTTCTTTTCAGTTTTATAGCATTTTCTGGGCTGTAAAATGTAGGAACACATTGGACCTTCCTAGACGTATATGGTCTGTTTCTTTAGTCTGAAGTATACTCCCCTACCTCCAGGCCAAGACAGACACACACACACACACACACACACACACACACACACACACTCTCTCTCTCTCTCTCTCTCTCTCTCTCTCTCTCTCTCTCTCTCTCTTCCTCTCTCCCCCCTAAAACCCACCTCTCCTTCAGATTTCAAAATTTCTCTGACTGCCAGAATCAGTTCCATCTCTCCATAAATGCCTCTAGAACATCTGTACTTCCTTGAAACTGCTGTAACACTTTAAATTCTCCAAGTCTAGGTCTTTCTCACAGAATCTTAGTAGAAACCATATGCCCAGGTCCCAGCACATAATGACCATTATGGAGCAAATGCCCAATATGTATTTGATAATATGACCAAGAGCTGTGCCAAACATTGTTCGAGCCATTTTATACAAGCCTTCTAACAGACAGACTGAGAGGTGATATGATTATGAACATATTTTCCATATGAAGACACCGAGGACAAGAGAAGTTAAAAGAACTTTCCCAGATAGAACTGGGATCCAAAGCAATGCCTAGTCTGACTGCTGGACTACTGCTAATGATTAGTCCATAGCCTGCTGCTGAAAGGAGCACAGGACTTAGAATCCAGGTGCCTGACCTTATACAGATTACTAATCTCCTGAAGCCTGAGTACTTTTGCATTTAAAAAATAATAAGGATAAAAATACCTATCTCTCAAAATCATTTTAAAGAAGTGTACCTTTAAGCACCTGTTGTAAAGGAGGTTCATAATAAATGGTAACTGATTTCAGGAAAAAATAAGACAAAACAGTAGGAAGCAGTAAGAAACAGAGGAAAGAAAGCAGTAATTACGTATTCACTTTAGACTCATCACTGTCACAGTGGCATGAAACTTCTCAAGACAGTTTTGAGGACACACCTGCTTTGACAAACACCTAACAGCTGTGATTTTTTAATTACTAAAATCTATATAAGATAAAACTCCATGTGGCATATGTATTATTACACCTCGGTATCCTCTATACCCCAGTAAAAAGTCAGAAGACCGAATACTTTCTCCTGACAAAGCAGGAATGAATTTCCAAACTGAAATGTGAAGTAAAAATATACAAGAAACATTAGAAAACAAGTGATAGGAAAGAAAAAGATAAATCAAAATGAAACCAAAGAGAGTGCAGCAAGAATAAGCACGCAAAGAATGAGGAAGATAACGGGGCTGAGGTGCCTGTGTTGTTGACAGCATCTGATGTGTCGATTAGCGTTATTTCTAAGCAGATTAAACAAATCCCAACTGTTTGACATCAGGTCCTTTCTCTAAGCTCTTCTTCCCTCAGAACAACAAGTACAGAATAAATAGAAAATTTAAACACACAAATGGAATGGAAAAAAAATCACTTTTACAAGACAGAAAAGTCTGAGTTGATGAATCACCCTAAGTGACTTCCCCTTCCTTTCATTCTGTGCCTAGGCTAAAATGAGAGTGATAACGCTCAAAAGAAAGAAGGAAGAGAACAAGCTCCACTGTACAGTTTTTTAAATAGAACATCAGGCCATCATCCCCTCTTGCCTCAGCAAGAGGCAGAGCAATACTGAGGATGATCACATGAGGGGGAGAGTGCAAAGAGAGGCCGGAGGCGGGGGGTTTGTTATTTCTGGCCTAGATTCAGGAAGAACTTTTAACCTCCTGACGTTTTCCCTTATCATAACCCTTCTCCATAGCAACCAGAGAAGTGCAGTGGGAAGAAATAGATGGGAAGATAAAAAATATACATATTATGTTACACACACGCTTATATATAAATCCTGCAGTACTGCTGAATTCAGTAAAGATTGAAAATACATTCACACATTCCGCAGAAACCTCATACTGCCATAGAAGACAAATTACTAAAAACCAGTATTAAGCTGGCATAATATAATTGTTATTTTTCTATCACATATATTTGTAACATATTTAGAGTACTTTACAATAGATTTAATCTCTAAAATGAGTCTATTTTACTAAAAACCAATCATTTGAAGTCTAACGGATTTCAAAATGTCTGGTGCAGATGAATGGGTTGTTCTGTCAGAGCAGTAATTTTATAAGGTTATACAATCCATTCGCAATCAAAATAAAAATGAAGTCAGACTCTTTTAAAAGTCACCCCCAATGCTTGATGACAAAAATGTGCCACGTTTCACTCCACTGTATTTGCACTGGCTTAATTAAGCCTGTAAGGTGCTGTAAGGTCCTTAACCTGTAGCCATAAGGAAGGTAGATGTTCTGTTGAATGTTTGTTCTAAAATCCACTAATAGATATTTTGAGACGTGAAATTAGCATCTGAAACTCTAAAGGGGATACGGAGTATGTGGTGAGGTCTTTCATTGTAGCTTTAGTATGTGCACAGTCATGTGTGGTCTTGATTTATATTTTGGGTACCTGTAAAGCAAAAGATCCCGAGAGTCCATTACACCAATTGGGTAAACTTCAATAAAAAATTGTTGTTGCTATTTCTGGACAAACCACAAAGTCAGACCATTGGCAATGCCCCCCTCACCCCAAGTGTAAAACTATGCAGATCCGGCTGATTGTTGGCCAGAGTCAAGTGTGCTGATCCTTGTGTCGTAAACTTGATCAGGGATATCTCAGTTAAGGGATGAAAAATAGCAGCAAGCTACATCATATGTGATGGTGGCACTGCTATTCTGCCCTGTACATGAAGAACTCCACTTGCTATTCACTAGTTGATGCTGAGACTACACGGGGAGACAAGGATTCTGAGCAAGAGCTTTACCCTGACATCTGACAAGGGACTGAGGACATGGGAGGCAGTGGGGTTCACACAAAAATCCCCTGGTTTGGGGATTGGGGAGGTAGGTAAAGATTCACTTTAGAGGGCCTCCCCGGTGGCTTGAGCGCTGCGCTGTGGAGCTGTCGGGCAGCGGCAGCGGTGAAGCGAGTTGGACGCCCAGCCAGGGAGATTCCCACATGGTGCGGCAGACCTCTCCTGCCTCGCCCGCTGCTCCCCTCAGCAGTGTACTGCCTGTTCTGCTCCCCACTCTGTCTCTGGTGAACCCTCTCGCCGCCCCACACCTCTGGCCTGTACCCCAGCTTGTATGTTAAAAAAAAAAAAAAAAGATTCACTTTAAAGTCTTCCCACAAGTGTGATTCAGCAGATTCTGGCACCATTTCATTTCAAGTAAGGAGACCTTGGTAGCCAAGCCAAGCTTGCAGGGTGATGCTTCACTGACCAAGACTGAGGGAACAGCTATGTACAGAGGTCATGGGCTCTAGATCTATGAGAGCCCCTGTATGTCTAAATGTCTGTATTTAAAAATTAGATAATAAAGCAAGCTGGGTTTATAACAGCTATTGTTGTTATAATCAAGGTCAAAATTAAAGAATAAAAGTTCTTTAAATTGATAGACTAGTAAGATTATCAAAACTACAGTACTTAAATAAGATGAAATTAGCTATGACTTCATATTTTAATGTAAAGAGTTTGAAATATAATAGACATGAAAGACATACATATCTCAAGTACATGCCTCGATATTTCACCTGTAGGAGAAGGGATATATTTGCTTTCATTTGAGTGTAATATCGAAAATAAATTCACCAATGAATTCATTGTAATCCTCAAGCCCAAGTCTTATTTGGTGTATATTAGATTAGATCAGGGATGTGAAGGAACAAAAGCTAAAAAAGAGGGAAAAAAATTAGCCATATATTTATTGAGTCAGGAATGGAAGTACAGTGTGTTTAGAGGAAATAGGTAATTCCCCACAACATGAAATATTTGACGTTACAGTTTTCATGTAGCACACACATTCCCCCTCTGTGCTCTATACTTTTTCTACTTAAAAGAGTAAAACTTGGGATCTATCATAAATGGGAATATAGATGTGAGCCCATCCACTAATCTGAACAGCCCTAAGGAATTTAATCTGCTGTATCACTCCACCACCAGTTCAAACTTCCTCTAATTAAGTTCAAACATAGCAAAATTCTTCAAATTACCACTAAAAGGGTGCTATTTCCTGTCGTACATGAAAAATATTATTATAGCAGGAACTGATATTGATTACCACCAGGAGTTACAGTATTATTGATGTAGCAAAAAGAAATCCTAAGGCAATATGCATTTTATATTAGAGAAGAGTTAAAGGTTCAAGTTTCCCACTGATGTATTTTTCAGAGGAGGGGAGGGAATATGTACACAAACACATATATACAACACATATATACGCCAACTCAATTTTCCCTTTCATGCCTGGAAAGGTATTAATAATATATCCTTCTGTTTGGGGGAAGAAACAACAGAGAACCGATAGAACCAATAGAACCCTATTTCCCTATAGAATTTTCTCCTCAAATCGGATATACACTCACATACACACCCCACATTTGATTTTGCTATTCTCACAAAATGTGGTGTATTATTTTCCAGATTTCTTTTCACAAAACATCATACATTTACGTATTAGTGAATTTTAGTGATGTTTCTTTTAAAAGAAGTTTTAATAATATAATACTTTCAATAATATCTAGCCCTTCAATAAGTACTCAGTGTAAATATTGTTTTAAGTTCTTTACATGTATTAGCTCGATTTTAGAACATTTTATAAGATAGCTATTATCATTAAATATTTTATTCCTATCTTACAGATAAGAAAAGTCAGACATGGAGTACATAATTTTCCAACTTAAGAGCTGAATTCTGAATACAAGAAGCCTGGTTCCAGAGACCATGCAGGTTCTTCCCCACCACGCTCGCCACTCCTCACAAGCTAGCTTATTTTCTCCAATCGCCACTTATTTCACAAGTAACGTATTTCAAATAAAATTATTTAGTGCACTCATTAGTCCCCACTTTATCCTGGCTCCTTCTAGTGAAAATAATTTCTACTTCGAAATAGCAGCCAACCACCAGTAGAGGTTTCTAGTGGAAAGTGCTTTAGGTTAAAGGAACAGCTAGTTTTGTTACCAATTTGAGCAAGGGTCAAGTAATCCTGTTCTTTACTTTCAAGAAGGAACATCACCCTCCAAATTTCATCTTTTCTTTCTCTGGTCATTGATTCTGTTACATATTTCCAACCGGATTAGGAAAACATTAGCAAAACATGCTAGGATTATAGAAGCTGCATAGCCCTCCTATAATCAAAGGTGCCAATATCCAAATGCAGAAATTCAGAAGAAAAAGGAAATCCTAAATTTAGCACTGCTTATTCTACAATCACTTGCAAAGCACCTTTTTTGTCTTCTATTTCTTGGAATCATAGATCTAGTCACAAAGTTCTCTATAATGTTTCAGAAGAGATGGTATATTTAAAAAGTTGAAAGTCAAGACTCACTAAAGATGGCCTCAGAAGAAGTTCTCTGCTTTCCTCTGGGAAGAACAGACTGAGAAGTCTGGATAGGCACCAAACCCAGAGGACCCCATGATGTAGAGTGAGGCCAGAGTACCTCAAGATAACCAGGGACCAGTGCTGACTGAACACAACAGAATAGAGGAGAGGAAATTCAACTCTGAGCAGGATGAAAGAGCACACAGGGAAGAGGCCCTCACTGGTACAGAAACTGAAGGGAAGGGCAGGCTGACTGCTCTGGATCTGTCCATGGGATGTAAGGGTATGAGTGCTGTGGTGAGCCAGGCAGACATGCGCCCCAGTGAGGAAGACAAAGCTTAAAAAGGATGATCTTTGCCATCCATTCTCCTCCAGGGCAAGTAAAAATGGGGAACAAATGGAGGTGCATTGGAACATATCAGGGTTGCACTGAGGACCCAGCCTGCAGACTGTAGGGACCTGGATACAAGACCCAGAGAGAAGCTCTAACAGCACTGACATAGGCCTGAGCAAAGCCTGCACACAGCTCTGTCCTGAACAATGCAACCCTCTAGGACCCTTCCCCAGTAACTGAAGGCCCAGCTACACATTAGTTCTTCCTGACATACAGAGCCATCTACTGGAAAAGTGGAAGCTCTGCATCCTTAATATTCAGAAAGTAAATAATGGAGAGATGAAAAAACACAACAAATGGCAACCTGAGTTCTGAGGGGAATACTACACCACAGAGAAAGAACAAATCTCCAGAACCTAACAACAAAGACATGGAAGAACTTTTATTTCTATGAAGTACAGAATTCAAAATTTCCTTGATAAAGAAATTCAATGAGATGGAAGAAAACAGAAAAGCCCATCAAAGATACACAATAAACTTCAGAAAAACAAAGGAAGCCCCGGGGAATAAAATTAACTAACAGAAGATCAAAACTGAAGCTTTAAGTAAGAAAATAACAGAGATGCAGGTTGTAAAAAGCTCAATAGGATAGACAGAATCACCTTGAAGATGATATAACACCAAGAATTCAGGTAGAATAACCAGGCCCTCTACAACCTCTCTGAACCAGACTCACAGGCCTCTGTTGAGGCAACAGCAGTTCTGCTATGGATGAAGGAAGGAGCACTGATACACTACAACACTGATGAACCTTAAAGCATGGTGCCAAGTGAGAGAAGACAGTCACAAAGGAGAACATGCTGCATGATTCCACTGGCGTGAAATATCCAGAACAGGCAAATCTATAGGAACAGAAAGTAGATTACTATTTGGGGGGTGACAGCTAAGGGGAATGGATTTTTTGAAGGGGGATAATGAAAATATTCTAAAATTATAGTGATGGATGCACAATGCTATAAATACATTACAAGTCATTGAAATGCAAGCTTTAAATGAGTGAATGATGTGGTATGGAATTATTTGTGAAAAAAAAGGTGTTAAAAAGAAGGGGGAAAAAGAATTCAGACGGAAGAAGAGAGACATAAAGAAAACACTTTGAGAATTATCTGACTCCATGAGGAAAGGCAATATAAGAATAATGAGTACCCCAGAAGGGGAAAAGAAAAGAGAAGGAAACTGAGAACTTATTTAAAGAAATGACAGATGAAAACTTCCTGGAGAAGGAACTAAACATCCAAGTCCATGAAGCTAAAAGAATGACATCTTACATAAACAGAATGAGATCTGCACCAACACTGAGTAGTGACACTTCCACAAATTCAAAATGAACAAAGAATATTGAAGCTGGCTAGGTGGGGGAAGAAGCAGATAACTTATAAAGGAACCCTGCTTAGGCTTACAAATGTCTTCTCTAAGGAAACATTATGGGCAAGGAAAGACTAGGATGACATGATGAAAATATTTAAAGATAAAAACTGCTAGTCAAGATCCTACAAGGAGTTCCTTCAGACATGAGGAAAAAATAATGGTCTTCTCAAACAGAAGCTGAAAGAGTTTGCAAACAACATAATAGTAAAAAGAGAGAAAGTCAAAGACTCCACTAAAAAACTAATTGAAAGAATAATCAGTTCAGCCAAAGAGCTGGCTACAAAATCAATACACAAAAATCAGTTGCCTTCCTATATGCAAACATGAGCTACGAGAGGAAGAAATTATGAAAACAATCCCACTTACAAATAAAACTATGAGATATTGTTAAAAGAAATAGAAGACACAAAGAAATGGAAAGATATTCCCAGCTAAAGGACTGGAAGAATCAACATTGTCAGAAACGACCCTCCGTCCCACAGCAATACTCAGATTCAACGCAATCCCTATCAAAGCGTCAATAGAATTTTTCAAAGAAATAGAACATTACTGAAATTCATATGGCTCCACAAAAGGCCCTGAATAGCCAAAATTATCCTGACAAAAAAGAATAAAATGGCAACAATTCACTTCCAGACTTCAAACTATACTACAAGGCTGTAACAATAAAAATAGTATGGTGCTAGAACAGAAGCAGACACACATAGACCAATGGGATGCAATCAAGCCCAGAAATAAACTCACACCTGTACAGACAATTAATTTATCACAAAGGAGACAAGAATATACACTGGACAAAGGGAAAACTGGACAGCTGTGTGTGAAGAATGAAACCAGACCATTCTCACACCGTACATGAAAATCAACTCAAAATGGATAAAAAACTTGGACTTAAGACCTGAAACCATAAAATACATATAAGAAAGCTTAAGCAAAACATTCTACAACATAAGGCATCATAAATGTCTTTGTGGATTAATTTCCAAGAGAAAGGAAAACAAGAGAATATAAACAATTGGGACTACATCTAACTGAAAAGCTTCTGCATAGTGAAAAAAGCCATCAGTAAAACAAATAGAAACCCTACTGAATGGGAGAAAATATTCGCACACAATATATTCAACAACAGGCTGATATCCTAGATCTACAAAGAATTCCTACAACTCAACAAAATGAAAACAGAGAACCCAATCAAAAAATGGGCTGAAGAGCTAAATAGGCAGTTCTCAAAAGAAGACATACAGATGGCCAACAGACAAATGAAAAAATTGCTCATCATCACTATTGTCAAGAAAATGCAAATCAAAACCATAATGAGACACCACCTCACACCTGTGAGAAAAGCCCATATAAAAAATACCAGAATCAACAAATGATGGTGAGGATACAGGGGAAAAGGAGCCCTAACTCTTATACTGAAGAGCACCTTTAAATAAAATAAATGTTTTATTTTATTAAATTATTTACATAAGATTAAATATTTAAATAAAATTAAAAATTGAAAACCACACTAAAGGAGGGGCTAAAGTTCACAATCAGCAGTTCCCATGATGAACACCAGTGTTGCTCTTTTATACAGGAAGAAGAGAGACAAAGTTGATAATGTGGCAATGAACCAGAATCTAGGAACCATCATAATCACCTACTCTGTGGCCACCATCAATGTGTTAAAGGAAAAAGCAAGGGGGAATGTAGGCATATTTTGTGATCAAATTTGGTAGTTTAATTTTTGCCTTTTCTTAGTTTATTACAATGTACTCAGAGATGAATTATACGAGGAGAATGGCCAGGAATCTTGGCATCATGCATTTCATTAGTCTCCATTTTCCCCCCCTCAGTGAAAAAATAACAAAGATAGTGTGATAAATAGCAAGATAAAGAAAATTATTGAAAAGGGACAGGCATTTTCACTATAGTAACACCAAGAAATATGAACATGTGAAAGTTATGATTGCTTCTTCTATTGGAATGAATTAAAAAAGAATCCTAGATTTAATTGCAGTGAGGAAAATACTAAAATAATGACAAGGTCAGTGACCTGAAGGATTAATAAGTCTATTTTACAATAAATGTTCTTCAACACTTAATTATCACATAAGGAATTATAATAATAAAAAAGAAAATAGATTATAGATGAACAGAACAGATATTTATTAAGGGCAAATTTTGTCCTAGCAATGAGTTAAGCATTGTGAGGAACATAAAATTAGCAAATGAGACTCTACATTAATAGAGTTCATCATCCTATTTCATACATTACAAGCGTTAACTCCCCTTCTTCCTCCCAGCAGTGATCTTACTTCTGCTGAATGCTGTGGACTACAGAGGCACCTGGAAAATATTTGAGGGAAAGACAGGCAATTTTATTAATAAAGTGGCCAGATCTATTACTCTTGTAAAGATCTGCTGATTGTTCAATCCATGTGGCCAGGTGGTAGGTTTTATGATGATTTGATTTAAACATACACATTGATTTTATAGCTTTTTATGCCTGTGATTACTTTTTCTTCCCTGTCTCCAACCCACATCTGCCTCCAACTATATAGTCCTGTATCTGAAAAGTAGAGTCTAAATAAACGATGACTAGCACAATGTTTGTAATGGAAGAAACACAATTTGAGTCATTTTAATTTTGTCCTTCTACCTGCAAATCATTCTCCAAACCCTGCAGAGTTCACTCTTTTGGAAGTGTTTCTTCACATGTTTGCCTCCCTCTTTTCAATTATTTCATCAATATAATTACATTACTATATGATTCCCTTTTTTGTGCTGTAGAATTTATTTTGTTACTAGCATGACTATAAGTCATAAATATATAAATTTTAATAAGGAAATTGTCTTTCCTGGCCCTAACCTCTCATTTCATGATTATCAATGAAAATAATTTTACCATGTGGAAGAGAGGGGTGTTAAAAAATATCAAGTACTCTGGGGAGGCAACTGGTGGTACCACATACTAAAATAAAAATATAGGTAAAGTATGTGTTGGGGAAGTGATTTGGGGTTCACTTTTAGATAATGAGTTTGAAGGTACTGAAGGAACAAGCAAGTGAAAATGCCCAGAAGGCAACTGGAAATATAGAAAAAGAGCAAGATCTAGAAGTCACAGACAATCAAGAGGGTCAGTGAAATCATAAATATGAACAAAAGATCAACTAAGTAGAAAGCAAAAATAAAAGCTGTAACTCATGGCACACTCACATTTAGGGCTGAGCACAGAAAAATGTAACTGGGGAAAGAGAATAAATGGGGAAAGAAAAAATAATGAGGGATGAGACAACAACCTAAGAAGAGAGAAATATGGGAAGAAAAAGAGTAACCACAGGCATAAAAAGCTATAAATACCTACCAGCTGGCCACATGGATTGAACGAGAGTAGTAGATCAGGCCACCCTCTTGAGACATGGGACACTAGAATCAGAAGCCCACATCCCAACCTAAATAGGCCAGACAGAGACCTCCTGGAGCTTCAGTGACCTACAGAAGGGGAACCTGAACCACTCACATAAGGATTATCAGAGGCACATATTTAAAATGCTTATTCAAGGGCCCTAATTCAGACATGTGTATCAGAATCTCAGGGCTAAAAATTCCATACTAGACATCTTTAATAAGTTCCCCAAGTAAATCTAATCCATGCTAAACTTTGGGGGCTACCATACTACATACTCTTCATAGGTCATTCTTCCTCTAACATTCTGTAGTTCAATAGTTTATCTCTGTCTAAAAAGAGAATGCTAAATTAATGATTACTACAATCTACCCAGAAGTCAAAAATTACCTGATAAACATAGAACAAGAGAAGTACTGAGGGCTGAAATAATGCTTATGCTTTTCATTTACATTAGCACATTTCAATTATGTGGCACTATCATTCTGCCGAGGCCTGAGGAAGTGGTAGAGCAGTGAAGAAGAATGAAGTTCATGAGCAGCAGATTGCAGAGCCACAGAGATGGGGGTTGGGGACTGTGAAACAAGTGAACAAGTGAATGAACCATGTGAAGTAAGAATGAAAAAGAAAAAGTTCCGCTTGGGAGTAGTGAAGAACTAAAAAGAAGTCATGTAATCTAGAAGCAATTTCAAAGATATTCAGTGTTACTATAGGGAAACCCATATTTCTATTTATGTATACATAGAAATCTTTTTATCTATATAGAGAGACAGAGAATCAATGTTTCCTTCCTTAGGGAGGCTACGATTTTAATTAATATTCCCTAATTGGTATTGACTTTAATTCACTAATGACAGTCTTATGATAGGTCTCTCTGCCAAACTTCCTAGGTCAGAAGCACAATGAGCGCCATTACATACAGAAGTCTTTTGTTTTCAGTGGTCTCCAAATAGGCAACACTTTTTAGGTCTCAGAATATTGCAGCCATAAGATCCTGGAGAGGCTATCTAGGTCAGCTTTCTGAACATTGTTTTCTAAAATCAGTCCTACAACTCCCTATGCACCCCACACCCACATACACAGTCAAAAGGATCTGCTCACTTCCCTTTAGTTCTTCCAGTTATAGCCTAGACTCATCTGTAACAGTCTCTAAATTAGACTGTCTTGGGAAAGATGGTCTTGGGTTATCATTACATTCTGGATTTGCTTATTTGCACTGCAGATGTTTAAATTAAATAGCATAGAAGTGGGTAAGAAGTAGAAGAGTTGGATGGGTTCTAAGATTGTATATTAACCACAGTATTTCATAAACAGGTAACAAACACATAGGAAATAAGTGTAAATTGGAAGGTGGACTAAAGAACAGACAGGACTGAAGAGGAAAGGAAGAGGGTCAGGGCAGAAGACTTCCCACCAACATATCACAGGTGGAGAAGAGGGTTTGAAAACACTAGCTCTAGGCATGTCCATGCATTATGACAAATTTGCAAGCAGGAAAGCAGGGCAAGGGGAGGAGTGGCAAATGAAATTTTATACTATTATTTTTTTAAGACTGAGCATATGGGCTCTTTCACAGGTAATCCAACCTATTTTAATAAAATCACTTCTAAACCATCTCATACAAATAACAATTGTATCCAATCTATGAGGCTTAGAGATTATACAAACTCATTCCTGTGTTTGAAATTCTTGCAAGAAATGTCTCCTTATAGTCTACCCAAATCTGTCATACTAGAGTTTAAACACTATCTATTTTGACCCCCAAATCTCATAGCTCATAGCTAGCCTAATGTAGTAACAATAGTTTATGATTCAGATTGGTAGTAAATTGTCCCTGGACTTCTTTTTCTGACCAATAAACCCACTTTGTCATGAATTTTATTACTCTTATTTTACAATTTCCATGTACACTATGTACAAATAACTCCCTCCTCTTTTCAGACGGCTAGGTTATAACCAGATTTTAGATTCAGATCCTAGTCTTTTTTTCTGGTCATAGAAACATATGAAAATCTGTTGAACTTCATGGGCCAACACTCTCAGAGAAGTACACCTATAAATATATTTTTGCATATGATTTTAGAAAATATAGATACCCCAGCTCAGGAGCATCCACGTTATATGAATCAGTGTATCTTCTAAGGACCATACTAGGTTCTAATAAGTGTCATAAGGTACCCAAAGAAATCTGGTGGGGCTCCACTCCTGGCTAAATTTGTGAACTAAAAAAGAGTTTAAAAAAGTAAAATGAATGAAAGAGAAAAGGAAATGAAATTAACTGTATTTTGAACATCAAATATATTACAAATTAATAAGTCAAAGAGATTTCCACTTTCCTGATTTCCACTACATTGCTCATTTTTTTGCTCAAAAATGCATCAGGTTAATGGGCATAGTAACCTCACATAAATGTGGTAAAAACAAAAACAAACCCCTTTCCTGTAGATCATAAATAAACGTGATGCTGCTGTTTTCTAAATGTAACAAGCCTATGTGGGTTGCATTGAAAATACCAATGTTTACTACACAATTTTTTAAGAGGCAGAAAAGAAATACCAAAAATGTAACAGATGTGAGCACCAGGTGCTAAACATTGCTGAGATGTTATAATGCCCCTCCAGGTGGCGTTTCCCTACCCCAAAGCTCCTCTACCGCTTGTTTGATTTACCTTATATATTCCACACAAATTAAAAATCAGAAATGGTGTGCTAAGTCTACCAAAATCCTTCTAACCTCTCTGATTTATTTTCCATTTCTTGATCAAGCACTGGATGATGTGTTTATTAGAGCACAGAATTAAAAAGGCAACATTGTATATCATGTACCTCCAATGACATATTTCCAGATTAGTACAAAGGAACACTGAGACCATATATTAAACATTAGGCATTTACAAGTGAAAGGCAGCCAGATTACATTACAAACCAGGTTTAGATTTAAAATTAAGATAGCCAAGTGACAAATGATTTGCTGCTTCCCTTTCTTATATCTAGCTTTTCCTTTCATAAAGTGAACATCCCACAGCTTAACTAAGCCAGCCCAGCTCTCCCTTTATCTGATTCCATTCTCAGGACGTCCTCAGAATGCACAGGGCGCTACCTTATAGGAGATGGTTACAGAGCACCACATCTAAAAGACAACTGTTCCCACCACCTTCTGTAATTCTACCTAAGAGACAAGCTGAGGAAGGGAGAGGAAAGGAAAATGAAGATACATCTTCCAAAGTTAACTCAGGATTTTGGAGAAGGGTTCTAACAACCATATTGCTACCATATTTTCAGGGAGATAAGACAAATTCTAAAGGTTACTAAACATTTGGGAACGCTAAATAAACTTACTGTTTTAAGAATGCCAACAACGGGCCTCCCTGGTGGCGCAGTGGTTAAGCGCTGCGCTGTGGAGCTGTCGGCAGTGGCGACGCGAGTTCGACGCCCAGCCAGGGAGAATCCCACATGGCGCAGCAGACCTCTCCTGCCTCGCCCGCTGCTCCCCTCAGCAGTGTATTTCTGATCTGCCTGTTGTGCTACCCGCTCTGTCTCTGGTGAACCCTCTAGCCGCCCCAAGCCTCTGGCCTGTACCTCAGCGTGTATGTATATAAAAAAAAAAAGAATGCCAAAAACACTAAAAGACAAATATCGTGTGTGTGAGTGTGTGTGTGTGTGTGTGTGTGTGTGTGTGTGTGTGTGTGTGTGTATTTATAACACTGGTCAACACTGAGATCGTTACTGACTTTAAAAGGCCCTAATCTGTAGTATCTTGGTGTGCTGAACATGAATATAACCCTGAAAATTTTTTATTAGCTCTTGTTTTGAAGATATTTCATATAATTCATTTTATATGTTTCAACATGTATATTTATCCAGTAGGACTGCACAACATCCTAAATCAGCCTAGAATGATGTAATACTGCATTGCATTGCATAATACCATCATGCACACATCATCCAGAGTTGACTGCATCATTTTCTGATGCAATGCAATACTACTGCCAGGCAGCTGCTGAAGTGAGCTGACGTCAGCGGTGGAGTATAAAAAACACTGTGGGAAAGGTTGAGCATTGAAAATATTTCAGACTTTGTGCGAGACAGCTGAAGCTACTGTTCCACAGAATGATATTATTTTATACATTTAGGCACAATACAGAACAGTAATGCTTCGAAAGTACGTTAACAGCGTGGACAATTTCTGCTCTATTTGTGGGGAAGTGACATTTGCCAACCAGAAGAAAAGAATCACTTATTAAGTGAAGAAGTCTTCTCATCTTGACTTCAGATGCAAGGTTGGTGACCAAGACAAGCCTTGGGCCCCGAATATATGCTGTGCTACATATACAACACAGATTTCACAGTGGTTCAATGGCAAAAGACCATCAATGCTGTTTGCAGTCCCCATGGTATGGAGAGAGTCAAGCAGCCACCCAAAAGACTGTTACTTCTGCTTGGATCCTCCTCTTTCTGGTGGAATAACAAAGCAAAAGAAGTCGAGAATAGTCTACCCAAACATTCCGTCTGCATTGAGATGACGGGTTCAACAACCTGCTGCAGGGTGATGTGAAACAAGCACGGAATGCTTTTTGCCTAGTGTCTACAAACTTTCTTGGGAATGTTAGGGCAGAAAACTACAAGGAACTAGAAGACATGCTGATGCAGTATCAGAAACTCGGCTGCAATATTTCTTTAAAGATCCACTTCCTTCATTCCCTTCTGGATTTCTTCCCTGAAAACTGTGGTATGCTTAGTGATGAACATGGCAAACATTTTCATCAAGATATCGCATCAATGGAACAAAGATACCAGGGAAAATGGTCCACTACAATGCTGGCTGACGACTGCTGGACACTCCCCAGAG
The DNA here is from genome assembly GCA_004024925.1 of Scalopus aquaticus. Taxonomy (NCBI): domain Eukaryota; kingdom Metazoa; phylum Chordata; class Mammalia; order Eulipotyphla; family Talpidae; genus Scalopus; species Scalopus aquaticus. The sequence continues at coordinate 33,528 of PVIJ01006912.1, read as the reverse complement.
ATGCTCCTGAACAGCTGTCCAAGAGACAAGCGAAAAAATCTAGGAAGTAGTCTATGACTTGCTTTTTTACAGGTATTAACCATAGGTCTATGACTATTGGCATGCATTTTGTGATATAAACATCCATTTATTGCAGATTACAAAAACACTAGAGCCAAAATTAGAATTTGACTGTCATATTCGTGTTGAGCACATACCAATTGATAGAAAATGATTAATTTTATTTCAGTAACATGACTTTTGTAAAAATTTGTTGACCAGCGTAATTTGTCAAGAAAATGTCTAGGCATTAACCTCCTCTAGTCTTCTGTTATCTTTTCTACTGAGAGTTATATACAACTTTAGTAGAACCCGCTGTGTCAGCAAATTGATTCTCCATAGCACACATTTCACTTTCCACAGCTACATGCCAAACACAGATTCAAGAACCATCTTTTAAAATTAAATATGAGCATTACTAAATGAAGCTGCCCTCATGTTCCCCCATTCTCCCATCAGTCACTGAGCCCCATATCTAGCTTCAGGTCCTCCAACCTACCAGGTCATTTCTAACTTCCAGACCACAGCTTCTTTTTCAGCTCTTTAACTCCTGAATTTCTATTTGCTTTTCAAATCTTATCATTTCCTTAAAGAACCTTTCTCAGAAAGGCCCCCTTTTCTGTGCTTCCTCTCCATCATGCCCTGTGTTTTTTTCCCAGCATTTATTAAAACCTGTTTTAAAAAAGTAAATGAACAAGAAAACAGACATAAATGAACTGCTTTTTCTAGCAGAAGCTTTTCTATTTATTTTATTTTATGCACTGGCAAGCAGTGACACTAAATGAGACAAGAATTCTTCCCCAAGTTAACGCACGTTCTTCCTTATTCTCACAATAAGGACATACTCTCCAGTAACCTTACTGTGGCACAGGCTTCTGGCAGGGTCATTACCAGTAGCAAAGTGTGTGTGTGGGGTGTGTGTGTGTGTATTTATGCATATAAATATTTTGAAATCTACTTAATAAAAAAGCACTCCAGATAAGTTTGCCTTACAAGCAGAGTATTACAAAACTCAAGTTGCTTATAAGGAGTCATCTGAAGGTTTGGAAATATTAGATGTAAGTGTGCACTTTTACATGTGAAAAAAGACAGATGTTTTATATAGATCATCCCTAAGGAAGGGCATATGGCCTACTTGTGCAAAATGGGTTTTGTGTTCCCTTCTGGGACTGGGAAAACTGATGTATTGCTGGGGGAGGGTGAAGAGGAAAAGGATAAGGTTCCTGCATGGGGAAACCTCTCAGGTTTCTTCTTCCTTCCCCAGTTTTCCTGCCTGCTTGGCCCTCCAGGGAATTATTTAGCCAGGAAAGTAATATGGGGAGAAGATCCAGCCTCTCTAAAACCTACCATAGTAGACCCTTCTAAGAAAAGGCTCCTAATAGTGAACAAAAAATAAGGTAAAGAAGAAGGCCAGAAACCAGCTGAACTTCTTTCAAATAAACAAAGGACACACAGAACTAAAATCCATGACAAAATTATTCTTTTGTGTTTGTAAATATCGAAAGGGGACTCTAATGTCAGATAATTTTTCATAATTAAAAATAATAAGCAAGACAGAGCAATAGCTTTCTTTATCCTTCAACAACTCTGAGCAAACATTACCTAAAGATATTAAATCTGTGATGCCCATATTCCAAAGGCTTCTTTACTAAAGTACAGGATTGCATTAAAAACACTCACACTACTTATTTAGTTGCCCATTTTTAAGTGACACTTGAAAAGTGAACACCATCAAGCTTTCTAAAAATGGAGCAAATCAGCTTTGTTTTACTTGCCAGAGACATGCACAGAACATCCACCCACTGCTTGCTTCTTTAATTTAGTTAACTGCTAGAGTGGTAGAGATAAAAGTACATAAAGAATAAACAGATAAAATTAAAATTCATCTCACACACAATGCAAATAGCAATGGCTTCTACCCTATTAATTAATGAGTAATTTTTCATTTTCTACTCCTTGCCCACCATGTGATAGCACTCAAGAGAATGCAAGAATAATATGGGGTATGTGGCCCACATTCTTAAGAAACTTTTCATCTAATTGGGAGGAAAAAAACCATATGACCATAAAAGAAAAATCAAAGAACAAATAACACTAAGTGTTTTGTAATTTGTCTTAAGCCAAGACCATTGTGAATTTGAAAATAAGAAAGGCTTAAAAAACATAGCCCAATCTGCGCTGAACCTTGAGAGTAGACAGGATTTAGACTGGTCCAAAAGAGCAGGACAAGTCGTGTTTGAATGTAAGGAGAATTATAAGCAGAGAAAGAGCAGTTGGGTGGGTAGCCAAGAAGTTATCTGGCAGACATGAGGATAACAAGATCGGCCTGCTGAAATGAGAGATTCACACTGGAGAAGAGTGAGAAACAACTGGGTAGACTCAGACTATGAAGAATGTGGAAATCCAGGTCATGTACTGCAAGCAGCCATGCTAGATTCCCCCACAGAAAAATGGCAAGATTAGAGAGACAGCATCTGAAAGGAACTAGTGTAAAAGGTGGTACTGCAAAGTGAAAACTCAGGTGTACAAGAAACTGGAGGGTATTTCTGTGTAACTAAACTTAACTTCTGTTTTGAGGCCCCAGTTCCACTGTATGGCAAAAGCCAAATTCAGGGTAATCTCAATTTCTGGCCTCTTCTCTTTTAAGAGTTGCATCTAAATTCCATAGGACTAGAACATGGTAGATTTGGGATGGGGGACAAAATGAGTAGAAGTCATTATTTGCCTTTATCCTTGCAAATATCAAAAGCTCTACCACCAGCAAGCATACCTAACCAGATCCTCCCTCACCCCTTCCACAAGCCTTCTGCAAGTGTGGCTCTCTACTAGCTATGCCATTTCCCTTTGGGCACACAGGTATATCCTTGCTACCCCCTAAATTAGCCCAGCTGCTGAAAACTGGCAAAGCTATCTCAGGTCCATCTAATTAGTCCATCCAGCCATCTCTACTGTTCTCCAATCATACTGGGCACAGCAGATTTCTGTGGTACCACTCCAAACTATACTTTTCTGAGGACAGGAATAACTGATTTGGAATCTCCCAAGTCAGATCCCTTTCTGCCTAGCATTTGACTTCAAAAAATTCAAAAGTCAGCCTTTCCAAAGAAGACCAACAGATGCATGAAAAAATATCCAACATTAATTATCATCAGGGAAATGCAAATCAAAGCCACAATGAGATACTGTAATAGGGTTGTCCCCAGGATAAGGATGTGTTCCAGGTTCCCTGCTCCACCCAAGGGAGGGTGGAGCTGAGCAGGAGAGATAAGAAGCTGGAGAAGAGAGAAGGAGGGACACAAGACACACAGAAGACAGGAGGAGATGGAAGAAAGATGGAGAGCCAGAAGAGGCACATGGAGCAGAGAGACTTGTACAGAAGCTGCACTGGCCTGGACTGATTCAAACAGATGTGGGTGAGAGACCCGTGGGGAGGTTAACGATGGCAATGTTGATCTTAATTTTGATTTTGCTCTTTTCCTCCCAGAATTGTCTGGCTGTTTCTGACCCTTTTGTATGGGTCTCTGCCAAAAGCTGTTCTATATTTGTGGAAGGCTTTTGGGCTTTGCTTTGGGCCAATCCCATTTGGGTGGACTTTTACCTACAAGGGGTTAGTTAACTTTGGGTGCTTAGTTTAGAAAACTATATTCTTTATCTCCCTGTCTTTTCTAATTGTATTAAAGTCTGTTTCCACTTAAGGTCCTGTATGTTTTGTATTTATGCTGCGGATGGCAGAACCTATTTAGAACGGACAGGTTTGGGGGTTCCGGGGGTGACCCTCTTCCTGCCCTGTAACAATACCACCTCACTACTATGAGAATGGTACATATCAAAAGAACCAGAAACAAATGCAGGCGAGGGTGTAAAGAAAAAGAAACCTTTGTACACTGTTAGTAGGAATGTAAACTGGTCCAGCCTCTATGGAAAACAGTATGGAAGTTCCTTCAAAATACTAAAGATCTACCATATGATCCAGCAATTCCATTCCTAGATATCTACCTGAAGAATGCAAAAACATTAATTTGAAGGAATATATGTGCTTCTATGTTCACTGCAGCACTATTTTATTTAATTTATATTTTTAAAGATTTATTTATTTATACATACAAGCTGGGGTACAGGCCAGAGGTGTGGGGCAGCGAGAGGGTTCACCAGAGACAGAGTGGGGAGCAGAACAGGCAGATCAGAAATACACTGCTGAGGGAAGCAGCGGGCGAGGCAGGAGAGGTCTGCCGCACCACGTGGGATTCTCCCCGGCTGGGCGTCAAACTCACATCGCGCGCTGCCCACAGCTCCACAGCACAGCGCTCAACTGCTGCGCCACCAGGGAGGCCCTGCAGCACTATTTTAATAGCCAAGTTATGGGAACAACCTAAGTGCCCAATGACAGAGCAGTAGATTAAAAAGATGTTGAATGTGTGCGCACACACACACACACACACACACACACACACACACACTGAGTGGAATACTACTTAGACATAAAAAAGATGAACTCTTGTCCTTTGCAACACAAGATGGAACTGGAAGGGATTATGCTAAAGAGAAAGGTAAACTGCATAATTTATGCATATGTGGGATCTAAAGAAACAAAAAAAGGTGGGCCTCCCTGGTGGTGCAGCGGTTAAGTGCTGCGCTGTGGAGCTGTTGGCAGCAGCGATGTGAGTTCAATGCCCAGCCGGGGAGAATCCCACATGGCGTAGCAGACCTCTCCTGCCTCGCCCGCTGCTCCCCTCAGCAGCGTACTTCTGATCTGCCTGTTCTGCTCCCTACTCTGTCTCTGGTGAACCCTCTCACCGCCCCACACCTCTGGCCTGTACCCCAGCTTATATATATAAATAAATAAATCTTTAAAAAAAAAATAAACAAAAAAGGGAACTGACAAAACTAAACCAAAACAAACCCTAGAAATATAACTACAGAATTGAGGCTACTAGATGGGAAGGGAGAATGGGGTGAGGAACAAAATGAGGAGGGGTTCCAATGATTAATGGTAAAGGACTTAAGGGTGCTTTGGTGGTGGGTGTCATGTAGTGACATTCACCTGAGGAGGTGAGAACCTATTCCCCTAAATCACAGTGTCGTAAACCAGTGAACCCAAATAAATAAATAAAATTCAAAAGTCAAGCATTTTGTAGTATGGGTTATTCTGTGTGTACTGTGTCCTTAAAACCTAAGTCAGATCGCCAAATTGAAAAAAAAGGGGGGGGGAAGTAGAAGAGATAAAAGTAAGGAGAAGACACTGGTTAATATCGCAAACCATTATCACATGAAACTAAACAAGCGGAACTTACCTAAGGGATCTCTGGGAATGCAGAATAAATAGGCAAGTTTAAAGTTACTAAAAAGAAAAACTATCAGGAATGTTCAACAGAAATAGAGGATATTGAATAAAAGAGGAAACTAAATCAACCATGGTTTTCGGTCTTTGAGCTTAACAAAAGTATTACATTATCAAAACAGAAGCCAGTTTAGAGTGGAAAGGTTCTGAATTTGGTTTATTACAGTCACATAGATTTTTCTGCTCTGTAGAGCAGTTGGCAGCGGTGACGCAAGTTTGATGCCTGGCCAGGGAGATTCCCACATGGCGCAGCAGACCTCTCCTGTCTTGCTTGCTGCTCCCCTCAGCAGTGTGTTTCCGTCGATCTGCCTGTTCTGCTCCCTGCTCTGCCTCTGGTGAACCCTCTTGCCGCCCCACGCCTCTGGACTGTACCCCAGCTTGTATGCATAAATAAATAAAATCTTTTTTAAAAAAAAAGGATTTGAGTCTTAGTCTAGGAATTAGTATACTGTTGTTCCTCAGTAATACATTCACTGCTATGGTTTCAAATACTACTTCAGATTTCAAATAGCTACAATTTTATGAAAAAGGACAACTGAAATTTTAAAAAAGTTTTTACAGCCTTTAAACACTAAAACCTGCCTTTCTATTCATACTTCTTTATTAAATGATCTCTTCTCTTATGGAATAGCTACAAAGGATGTTTGTCCTTTGAAGGATATACATTTAGCTGAGAAGGAGACCAAGAACAACGCTGGTGTCTCACAGCACTTGGGCAGCTGAAGCAGAATGGGCAGCAATAGGCCGACAAAATTAACAAGGGCAGGTCCCGGCTTTACACACCCCTCTGAAGCTGAGCGGTGAATCCTGGTGAACCTTGGAACTGACAGATATATTATACCTACTGTTACCTCCCTTACTCTCCGCCTGGATGATAACCTGAAGAAATGTAAGAGTCAATTATAGCACCGAAGAATACACAGCAACGGGGGTGACTGAAGCACACAAGGGCGCCTGTGACATGCTATACTGACCAGGGGCAGAGAGAGTTTGCACATTATAAATTACTAGTCATCTTCAGTCACATCTGCAAACTCCAGGAGGTGAAATGGCAGCATCAGAAAAGAACTAAAGGAAAACATTTTAGGTTTATGTGTGCATATAAAAAATTGAACATCAGAATTTCAGGATTGTGTCAGGTCTTGTGGTTTGCTCCTAATTTTGAGATCTATCTACTCAATTAATTCTGATTATCCCAGAGAGAAGTGACTGGAAGAAATAGGAAAAATAAAAGATGTGACAGTAAAGCTGGCTGATTAAGGACTTATGATCCTTTCCCCACTTACTACTGTTTTAATCATACCCTTACACCTGGACACTTTTGTATATAAAATAAGACTAAAGAATGGCATATTAACATATTCCCATATACAACCTATCCAATAAGAACTTATTTAATGAGAAGCTAAAACAAATTATTACTGTTGTATATTCAAGACAAATATTACAACAAGATGCATTTCTATCACTAAGAGAGATTCCCAACTCCATGAAAATAGAAAAGGGAAAGTCAGGTCTTCTTAGCTTTGGAGCCTCTTCTCAATAAATGTTTCTTTCGACTTTAGATTTAGGTGGTTCTTTTGTTGTTGTTGTTTTTTTGCCCTGTCCTCCTCTCTAGTCCCAAATGACCAATTACTCCTACAGGTCTAAAAACAAGAACCCAGATGGCTGACCCCTCATGGTCCTGCAACCTAAGAAAAAAAAAAGAATAAAGTTACAATCAGTGCAAACTATATATTGGCTAAAATATAAGATTTCATTTTATCCAAATTTAAAATAATAAACTTTATTTTGTCTCATTCACATATTTTCAATTCACCCACCCACTGTTCTCTTTTTTCTGTGTCTAATGTGCCAATTGCCTCCTAACACAGTCAGCATTATAGTTATTATGTTCAACATCTACTGTCTGTCTCTCCCTATAACATGAGACTCCATCAGAGTAAAATCCCTAACATTTTTTATATCAAAGAATATTGCTCAATCAGTAGTTGAATAGATGGACCTGCATGATCTGTACAAATCCTGACATCCTGTAAATTTGTTATTTTGAAGTAACAAATCCAAGTGCCTGAAATATAAAGTTTTGGTACAGGGTTAGACACCTATATTCTGGTCACTTTGGGAAGACATTATAAATTTGCAGAAGCTATAGCTTAATGTGTGGGAGGTATAATTCAAGGATAAATGGCAACAGTTTCAGATGTATAGGCCGGGATCTCACTGTCATAAAATAAAAGCAAATTAAGGAGTTCAGTAGCCCCTGGAGAAATTAAATATGGATACCCTTAATAGAGAATTACATCTTCTTAAAGTAGAGTTGGGAAAGGACTAAGTCACGCCATAAGTAAATAAAGAATTGGCACTAGTGACCTTCAGGTGAGGCTAGGCAGTAAAGATGTGTGACACTGAGAGGGCCATCGAAACCTGCTCTCCCAGCTGTTCCCACTAGGAATGTGAATACAGGTCCCTCTATTTGTAGTCTCTCCTTTCCTTCTGCTCTTCCTGTTCTCAGGCTCTTACCACCATGTCTGATTCTCTGTTGCTGTGACTCTGATCTCTCACCCAGGCATATGCAGGCAGGAGTAAAACTCATCAAATGCAGAGACAAATAGGCCTCTGCTGCCCACCAGCATGTGCCAAGCTCAGTAGTGGCCTGGCACACATAAATGAGTTCTGATCTGAATAGAGAGGAGCATGGACAGCCCCTAGAATTAACTGTTCCACACACACAGCACTGGGCACACACCCAGAAGCTAAATGCATTCAGGGCATCCAGAACAAGTCCCCTCAAAACTGGAGAAAGTGGTTTTCTCTGTCAATTGTCAGAATGTGGAGAAATTCAATGATACCAAGGGTTATGACAGAAAATTAAACAAAGGAAGGAAATAAAAACCTGACTCGATTCTTTAAACTGACTTGTCTGTTAACATTCTCAAAGACCTGGTGTTGCAGTCACATGAAATTCAAAAACAAGATGGGCCATCTTGAGCTCTAAAGTTTCTTCCATTTCTGAAGAACTGGGGTTGAACCCCCACCAATTTTTCAGCAGCCATGATGTTATAAACTACTATTCTGAACACTGTAAGGACTAGTGAATGTTATAAGATACATGTAGTGGTATAAAACAATTGGAATTGTGAAGCACTGAGTCGGACCTTTAAAAACTTAGGATTTAGATCCAGAAACCAGAAGGTTTCCAAACAGGAGCAATGGCATGTGCAGAGAAACAACAGCAGAGATGAACATGAACATAAAATTTTTTTAAAGAAAGGTAACATCAACTTCTAATAACAATTGCTCTTACAGTACCCATGAGTTAGCAGCACTCTCTCAATTGCCAAATTATTTGCTTCAGAAAGGTGAGGGAGGATGGTGACAATCTAAACAAGGTTCTACCCATGAGCTCCTAAAAATGTAACTGATGATTGCTAGAAAGGCCCCTGGAAATCTCTATGTCATGAATAACTGACAGTGGTTTCCCTTTAGCATCTTGTCTCTTTTCGGTTTAATTTTATTTATTTATATGTGTTATCTATGAAGACACATACAATGGTCATGCTTTCTATTTATATTACTGTCTTTAGTTCTAAAATTACTTTTTTAACATAAAGACTCTTTTGGACTACATTAACCAAGCTATACTATCCTTTTGTTGTTGATGCTAATATTTGCAGCCATTATCATTTTGTAGTTTCCTTTTTCCTGATTGTATATCCCTTCAATAAAGCTGAATACTGCAAACACAACTTTCCCACCACCCTTTAAGCTCTTTGACCCTTTCTCCCTCCACTTTCCCTCTTAACCCCAGAAACCTTGCTTCTTTTATCAATGTCCACTAGCGTTTATTAGCAGTTTGCTTTGTCAAATCATCTGCTCTGTAAATACCTAATATTTCCTCTGCAATTCTGACTTGTCTTATTATACATAATTTCCTCAAGCAACATTTTCTTTCCTTATGACTGGATAGTATTCAACTGTGCAGATTTACCACATCTATTTGATTCAGTCCCTTTTTGTGGGTTCTTAGGCTGTTTTTATGTCCTAGTTATTGTCAATAATGCTGCAGCATACACTGTAGCACATACAATTTTTGGAGCTGATGGCTTCATGTTCTTTGGATAAATGTCCAAGAGTGGGATTGTTGGGTTATATGGTGTTTCTGTTTTTATTATTTAAATATAAATCCAGACTACTTTCCAAAATGGCTGTAATAGTTTACATTCCCACCAACAGTGTAGTATGATTCCTCTTTATCCACATCCTCTCCAGAACATAACATATTTTTACTACAGGAAAGATACTTGACTAGCTAGAAGTAGGGCTCATGTACAAAAACTATGTGACGATGTGGGTTACTCTCTGTGATATTGTGACTTATAAGAAAAAATGTATGTGATCATTCATCACACCAAAATAGATTTCTCATATATATGTGAACTTTGTCCATGCTTCCTGGCTCCCAAACCCTCTGAACTTCCTAAGTGTGGGAAGTGATAAAAAGTCTCTTTTGTTATGTTAATGAGGTGGATTTTGGAAAGCACTAAGGATAGGGGCTGGTTGCCAGTGGAGCCAACCATGTGATTAGAAGATTGGAACTTTCAGTTCCATACCCCTTGATCTCCAGGGAGAGAAAACAGGCTGGAAGGGAGGATCGGTCGCCAGTGATTTGATCAACCATGCCTGTGTGATGAGGTCTTCGTAAAAACTCAAAAGGACTGGGTTCAGAGAGCTTCAGGGTGGTGAGCATGCGGAGGTGCTGGGGAGTGGCACATGGAAGCTGAGCCTTGTCCTGCTCTCTGCCCTATGACCCCTGCAATCTGGATGTTTCTACCCCGAGTGATAACCTTTTCTAATAAAACAGTAATCTAGTAACTGAACTGGTTTCCTGAGCTATCAGTCACTCCAGCAAATTAATGGAACCCGAGGAGGGGGTCTTGGAAACCGCTGATTCATAGTCAGCAGCAAAGGTAACAGCCTGGGCTCGTGACTGGCATCTCCAGTGAGGGCAGTCTTGGGAGACTGAGCCCTGTACCTGTGGAATCAGATGCTCTCCCCAGGTAGACTGTCAGAACTGAGTTAAGTTGCTTTTCAGTGTGAAGAAGCCTCCACACACACCCTCTGTGGAATTGGGTCCAGGAACCCATTCAGTCTCCCTTCAGGGGACTAAAATCTGGTATTGTGGGTAGTTCAGAGACTTTACTGAAAGCATTCAAATAAAAAAGAGACAAAGATGAAGTGATGTTTCATAAGAACATATTTATTTGGTGGCCACGGTTAGGTTGAACTGGAGTAGATAATGACTTAAGAAAGGTCAGTTAGAAAAACAATGCAATGGATGAGTTATTGGTAATAAGAATTACCACTAGTGTGTTGGCAATTGCAGTGAAGACAAGAAGGCAGAGGGGGAGCCAGAGTAGGAAGAAAGAACTGTCAGTATTGGGAAGACCCCTTAGAGTATCGGGAATGGCATGTGAGAGTGTGATGTGCACTAGAGTCCTGTCCAAGGGAACACACACGTGTGACACTTTGTGGCCACAATACCTGATCCCCTTGCCCTTCTCTGACGTGCTTCATATGACTCACTTCTCAAAAGAGACTTATGCATATCTTTAATTAATGCCGTTTCCTTTAAATTCTCCCTCCTCTCTCCATTATGTCAAAAATCTGGAGGCTTCACTATGATCAACACACCACAAAGCCATGCCCTCTCTTTCATTCTACAATCTTTCTCCTCTTTCACCTTTTGAGTTAATTTCATTAAACACACATTTGTCAAGATACCTAGTTTCCATGGTGATAACAAGGCAACATTACAAACAAAAGAAAAACTGTCTCATTTTTTACTAGTTTAAACATATCTTAGTTTCCATCAGTTTACCTAAAAGATTAAGCCATTAATCTTCAGTCTCTCAAAATAAGCCTGCAAATAGCTCAACCCTCCTTCCAAGATGAATATATATTGCAGTCCTCATCCTAATTGCTCTAATTACATGAAGAACATAATGAGATATAGCAGCAGATGGCTAGTGATTGAATCTGACACAGAAGAAATTCTCTCTCCTCTTACTGAAGAAACTTTGGAAAAGAAAAACTAAATCATTTTGCTCACAAAGCCAAATGTATGTCTTGTAAAATCTATCCCACTTTTCTGTTTTCTTTAGTAGTACCTTCCCTTAAAAAAAATTTCATTTCAAATAGGTTTCTTCTGTTCCTACATTCAGAATAGATAAATGTGTTCATCTGCTGAACAAAAGATGCACTCATAGAAAGGTGTTTGTCAAGAGTTCATACAATAGGGCTTCCCTTGTGGTGTAACGGGTTAAGCACATCACTATGAAGCTATCCAGAGACACTGTAGCACGAGTTCAGTATCTGGCCAGGGAGATTCCCACATGCTGCAGCAGACCTCTCCTGCCTTGCCCGCTGCTCCCCTCAGCAATGTACTTCAGTTGATCTGCCTATTCTGCTCTCCACTCTGTCTCTGATGAATCCTCTCACCACACCATACCTCTGGCCTGTACCCCAGTTGGTATGCATGAATAAATAAATCTTTAAAAAAAAGAGTTCATATAATAAATAACATATGTCCTCAACTCCACAACTCCCTCTACAATCTCATAGATATACTCCATCAAATATAGAATGGGGAGGGGTGTCTTTCATCTGGGCCTATGACAAAAGTCTCTATTCCAACTGTTGGAATACTGTTGGCCCCAGTTTTTCACAAGAGACAGAGTATCACTTATCACTTCAAACTCAATATCCAAAAATTTAGTCAACAGCTTCTCCTTTAAAATAAGTTGTTTTCCCAACTTCTTTTCTCTGATGAATGGTAACAAGTTCTTATCTTGGAGCTAACTTTAACTCCTCTCATGTTATTGTCTGTACTACCAAGTGGTATCTTGTAAAGAGGAAGTCCCTGAGTCAAAATCCTCAAAATCACCAGTAACATACCCAGGGGCTGTCCTCACGTCCCATTATCACTACTGCCAGAATCTGGGGCTCCATGACAGTCCCTGTGCCACTGCAGAAACTGAGTGCAAGGACGGAAAGCAAAAGTCCAGGGAGTAGTGAAACTGGAGACAGAATCAAACTTGTCCTTCCAGTCTGAAGATAGAGGAGGTTCTGAAAACTGGATATGGGGAACACTTCTTCTCCAAAGTTACTTTATCTCTAAAATCAGTTCTACCTAGGTTATTAATAGGTATCAAAGTTCCTCTTACCTTGGTACTCTAGAAAAGACCAGGAGATACAAAAGTCCTAGAAGGATGCATACATGTATTATTTTCCACAATGTAACATTCCAATGTAGAAAAAAAATTTACTGAATTTAATCAGTTGTTCTGATGTAGCACTGCAGAGCCAGAATGCTGAATGAAATTTTAGAGAACATTTATTTTCGTGCACCACTGTTCTCAAAAGCAAGTACTTTGGTAGCATGAAGGAAATATCTGTGAACACTGATTCAGTAATGTTATGGTTCCAACAATTTTTCACATATAGGTTCCCATTAATATATGAAGTTGGTCTGTTTAGACCTCTAATCTAGGTAAGTAACCTTGATATTTGTATTTTTCTTACATTTTATTCTGGTATTTCTTTTCCTGTCTTCATGAAGACTCAATCTAAGAAATATATGAAGAATTAAAAACAGAAAAATGATACAGAAAACATTTTGAAAAATCCTATTTGCTTGTGTCAAGTGTTCAAAGATATTTGAAAACTTGTTTTCTAAAAATCAAATGTATTTACCACTTTCAAGGCATGTGAAGGAAACAGACTGTCAAGACCCTCTGACTATGCTTAGGGGTGCACCATGCTTCTTAGTTTCCACGTAATGCCCCTCCTTTCTTCAAAAACCTAAGTGGTACTCTTACTTGTCTCTTCATATCATTTGATAAAACTTGCTCCCCAATACATGATCTGAAAAACTCACTAGTAAAATTACCAATTACCAGAATACAGCTGTTTAAAGTTAACAAGATAAAGGAAGCTTTAAAACAAATATTTTCCATTACAGGATATGGGACAAGAAAAAGAAAGGCAAAGAATTTTAGCACCCAACCTTGAATTTACATGAAGTCCTTTCAAAAAGAAAAATCAATGTCTCTGTCTTTAACCCTGCTTTTGTTTCCTTAATAAAATCACCGTCCTTCGTAACATTTTCATTCAAAGACCTCTATTAAAAATAACCACTCAACAGTTTCTTTCATTTGAGATTCAACTAACCAATAATAATAATAAGAGCCATATTATAGTAATCCACAAAGGCTAGATTATGCCTCAGTAGCAAATTAACACTCATATCTCAGCATCTTTACACAATGTTTATTTCTTGCACACACAGTATCCTGTATGGATCAAAAAGCTCTCTTCCAAATAGGTTGATTCAGGAACATGCTGGTAGCCACAATTCACATAGCAAGGGGTGCTGGCTAATAAATGACACCTATCGCCCCTCTTACAGTCTACAGGTTAGGTATGTGCATGGCCCCAACCTAACTGCAAGGAAGGCAGTAAAATGCAGCCTTAGACCGACTCTAAAGAGGAAGAAAAACAGGACTAGGTGAACTTGCAGCACTGACTTTGTCACAATGAGGTGCTTACTTTCTACTTAATTAACTGCCATGTATCTGGAAGGCTTTATGTATAGCATCTTTAACATCTATGACCACCCCCATGAGAGAGGTATTATAATAATGATGATGATGATGATAATAAAGATGATGATGATGATGATGATGATGATGATGATGATGATAATGTTATCATCATCGTCATCATCACAGCTCCACTCTGAAAGTGAGGAGACTGAGGTCCAGAATGATTAAGTCATTTACCTAACACTGCTGAGTGGCCTCCCTGGAACACAAATCCAAGCAATGGGCTGCACAATGGACTCTGCCACGCTGCTTCTCAAAGATGTGAGAGCAGTGTAGCTTATTTTACAGTAAGCATAGTTAAGAATATTGGTTTTCTGATATTTGTAGGGCTAGCCCTTGAAAGATGGACAGATCTATTCTCTAAGCCTTCAAGGCAGTACTAAGAAAAATTTAAGTGGCCGAGTATTTCTGAGCATCTTCTCTAAGCTAGGAACCACTCTGGAAACTGCACATGCAGCCCTGCTAAGCATCAAAACACCCCCACAAGATGGGCATTGCTATTCCAGTTATACAAGTGAGGAAAACAAACAAGGATATTACACAAAGCCAGGATTTAAATCCAAATCGATGTGGCTTCCATGGTGAAGCAATTTTTCACTGGCTCTCACTGCCTTTCAAAATAGAAAAAGTAGGGGCCTCCCTGGTGGCGCAGCGGTTGAGCACTGCGCTGTGGAGCTGTCGGCAGGGCGTGCGATGAGAGTTCAATGCCCAGCCAGGGAGAATCCCACATGGTGTGGCAGACCTCTCCTGCCTCGCCCGCTGCTCCCCTCAGCAGTGTATTTCTGATGTGCCTGTTCTGCTCCCCGCTCTGTCTCTGGTGAACCCTCTCGCCGCCCCACGCCTCTGGCCTGTACCCCAACTTGTATGTATAAATAAATAAATCTTTAAAAAAAATAGAAAAAGTAAATGCAAATCACAAATTGTATTACATGAGCAAGATGTGTAACTTTCTTTTCAATTTTTTTCTGTAAACTTAATATCATCAGTTGTGAGCCCTTATTTAAGTGAGATGCAGAAACTTAATTCTTGCATTTTTGCTCCGAGATCTTAGGAAACAGTCCACTCTCCTCTACAACTCATCAAACACCCAGAGAGATTTCTTTCACGCACTGTTTCTAGGCTCTCCTAAGCATCTATTTTACCCTCCTTCTGGAACCAAAAATCTAAAAATCTTTTAGCCTGACTTTTCCAAATTTAGTTTTATAGTCATACCCAGAGTTTGTAAATTGGTGAACATCAAAATGCAGACACTGGCTTTGTCTCTGCATTGTACTGAGGTGTCCCCTTCCTTCCCTGATAACCAGAAAAAGTAAAACTGTCAGAAGGCAGCAGGAAATACCAGCAACAGAAAGCACAAGGATTAATGTCATAATATCATCTGTTACATAAAGAAAGCCTTTTGACAATTACAGCTGTTGAAATTAAAAGGGATTATAGGAGACTGTGAGCTTCCCAATACAAGAAGTATTTAAGGTAAGGGTGGTTGTTCCTGGAGCTAAAACAACACAGAGGTTTAACAAGTATACCTGGAAGGAGGAAGGGGGAATGGGTATTAGATACAGAATATTTTTTTACTTTATTAGATAGAAAGAGAAAAAAATGTAGAAAGGAATTTGCGGGCAGGAGAGAGGAAGCAGAAAAACAGACTGACTAAATATATTCAAATGGAAAAGGATAGGAAGGTACAGGTTACCTTAAGCCTCAATACTGACGAGAGGATAATTTAGGAAAATATGTATAGACCACAAAGAAATATAATGAGAGATCCAAGAATATGATTTCCTAAGGTCCTCTGAAATAAGATGAAGTCCGTCTTTCCTTGCTGGAAAGCGGAAGGAATGGTAAGGGGAAGAGACAAAGGTGTGGAAGGTTACCCAAAAAATTCCAAGTGACAAGAACTCTCACTGAACGCTGCCCCTCAGTGACGCAGAGACCCAGTTGTAAAACCACAGTGCCTCCAGGAGATAGGATACAGGGTCGCCTAGTGAGAGGACAGGAAGTCACTGTTGACGAGATTTTTACATTGATCCCTTCTACAGCTTAGAATATACCCTGATTTTTCTCCAAATTTTCTCTAAATTTTTGGCTTAGAGTTGATGATAAAATAATAACAATAGTGAAAAAATTACTCTGAAGCACTCCCACAGGCATCAGAAGATATGCTGAGCTACACTAAAATGCAGCCTGGAGTTATGTAAAGTATCACATTAAAACTTAAAACCCTTCAAAATTCAATCTTATTAATTTCAAGACAATATTTCAAACCAAAAGGCACAATGGGAATTGAGAGAGAAAAGGGAGATAACAATATTCTCTCCTCTTAAGGAGGGATTGGAGGTAAGGGGGGTGGGGGGGGAGAGTCTACTGGACATTTTTAATGATAGCTTCATTTATAATATACATTTCTGGTCACTGTCACAATGCAAGGACAAAGGGGCCATTTTACTTGTGGTTCCTGTATTACTAGCATCCATTAAGATTAAGGTAAAAAACTACATTTCTGGCTCTGACCTCCCTGATGCACTTGGCCAATATATTGATTTTTCTTCCCTTTTGATCACGTTCTACAAACAGTACAAATTCAATTTGTCCAAAACTAAATTCATCACCTTTCCTCAAAATCTAATCTTCTAAAATCATCCCCAAGACAAGGCCCTGGGAGATTCACCCTGGACACTTTTCATCCTTTAAAAAGGTTACAGATGTTACCCCCTAAACTATTCTCAGATGGTCTCCTTCTCTTTAAACCTCAGCCATTCGTTCTTTCAGTTCAGACCCTCATCATCTCTCCTCTGAACCCTTGCAAAAGCTTCTTAACCTATCCCCGCCTCCCCGACTCCTCATCTTGTCTCCCTCCAACACATTCTGTGCCAGGACTCAAGAGAGCTTTTCTAAAACGCACATAACACCACACCCCAGAATAGAGTCTTGGGATGGATGGACGTCATTCTCTGTAACACAGAAACCAAGTTTCTTAGCATGAAAAAAAGCCTTCCACAAGCCTGCCACTAACATCTTCACCTTCCACCACCGGTCAAGTCACTACAATTAAGCAAGCTAGACAGCTCGCAGTTGCACTCACTGGACCACTTCATAGGTTTGGTCTTTACTCATGCAGCTGCCTCTGCCTGGAATGTCCTTCCCCTCTTCAGTAAACCACAGTCCATTTCTTCAAGAACTCGTCCCTGCCTTGCTGCCACCTCAGCCTCCTCTCACTGGTATCTGCGCACACAAGAGCCACGTATCTAGAGGGCCCTACCACGCTCTACCAAATCCTCTGCTTGCCTATCTGTGTTACTCATGAGATTGCTAACAGGTCAAAGGAGTTGTCTTCTGCACTACAAGCACAGGAATACAAGAAGTGTTCACTGAACTAAACTAAATATTATTCTTTAAGTGCCTCAATTGCTACTTATTGCTACTTACAACATTTTCTCCTAGTTTCCAGGACAGGTACAAAAGAGGGGTTTATAATAAATAATATTTTGTGCTCAATTTGACAGGAAAATAGCACCCAGGTAAGCAGTGTCCCCTATCAACTACACACTCTCACGTGATACTTAATGTTCAAAATTGCCATATAAGTGTAAGAGGTGGTGTCCTGTTTTTACAGAGAATGAAACTATAGCTCTGAGAGGATAATAAATTCTCCTAACGTTATATAGCTGGAAAGTGGATGGTCCAATATTGAAATATAATGAAATCTGAAAATAATGCTTCTCACATGAGAGAAAAAACACAGTAATTAAAAGGAAAGGAAGGGTGATAACAAAAAATAAAAAGATTTTTCTAAGTTCTTCTCCAGTCTCAGTTTTCCTTTTCTCCACATTTCTCAGCTCAGAATAGGAGACTCGGGGCTAACAGGGTCATCTCATGGCCATGCTGTTACTGAGGAAAGTTAGGTTAGCGGTTCAATAACCTTAAGCATTAATTAGTCTCATTCCACTAGATAACCATCTACTAAACTCCTAACCCTTGTGAACCATCTCACAAACACGTAGACAGGAAAACTAGTCCTCCAAGTGTGTAGAGGCTCAGTATCAACCCATCGCCACCAGCACAAGAGCAGGAAAGTAAGAGTACTTTTACTGACCTTCCTACTGATGCCCACACATTCGGGTAAATGAAAGATATTTCAAAGAGGCTCAAGGCTGAGTTCTGCAAACAGTGCACCCTGGGGTGCCTAAGTAGGAAAGAGAAATGTGAAGGTGATTTCATGTGTTCAGCCCAGAGAATGAGGAGTTATCTTCCAGAAACAGGTGAGGACAAGCTGTGTCTCACAACATAAACCCAAGGCTGGAGATATTCTGGTGCAGACTGTGGGTTTGAGGACTGTGGGGTCAGTGTCTGCGTCCTGGCTGCAAGTTCAGGGGCTAAAGGAGAACAAGCCCACTGCTCCAGCTCTGGCAAGTCCTGTCTGGTGGTGTGGTGTCAAAAACTGCTTGGTCTACTGGGTGGAAGCAAACCAGCCCCAATAAAGGTTGCATGGACTGCTAAACAATGTTTGGAGTTCACCACCCAAAGAACCAAGAGAACTATAACTCAGGGACACTAGGCAGAGAGCCCAACAGCAGCCTTGAAAAAGACAAGGAAGAAAAAAATGTAGCAGCAGCTCCCCGGGCATGTGACTGAGACTCTTGGCAGGCTGCCCGGCAGGGCTGTACTGTCTGCGGGCAGAGAATCCACATCTTTCTCTCTGGTGCCAGAGGCCAAGAAGGCCCAGTCAGAGAATACCAACCCAGCTCCTTCATCAGGCTAATAATCAATGAGCTCTTCGTAAGGAGAACAATGAATGAATAACCACAACTTCATCTGTTGTCCACATGCATGTGACTGATCAGCATGACTCTAACTGAGCTTTTTGACTTCTACAACCTTAAACCGTTCTGTAATCTATTAATTGGGTATCAAATATGCAACCAATGCAGTTTCTCACCCGGGAGACAGACTGCTAAACAAGTTCTGTGGCAAAAACAAAGGACAGAGTTCAGAATGATACGTCAACCAACATTAACAGGGCATGAATAGAGATACTGGGCCAAGAGCAGCCAATACAAAGATGATTAAAGTGTTTTTGAAGAAGTAACAGTGTACTGGGTGAAGGAAAAAAGCAAAGAAAATTTCAATATAATACGGCAGTTGCTGGGAGAGTATGCATATGTAGTACATAAAGGTCTGCAGGCAGAGCTAAAAGACAAGTAAATGTCCGCTACCATAAGGATCAAGGGAAGAGTTCAAAAAACACTCTAGGAACAACCAAATCTGAATTTTTGCATAAGGACACAAGTTATAAAGAGAGTATGACCTGCCCAGTGTCATGCAATCAATTAGGACCAAAGCCTCAGCTGGACTCAGGTTTCCAGTGCTTTCCTCCGTAACAGAACATTATTCCAAAAAGGCACAAAATGGGACAAGTTCCAGGGTTCTAAAATGAGGTAAATACAACTTTCAAAAAGAAAATACATATTCTAAAGACAAATGACTGATGAGCTGGATGGAAGGACGTGACTGCTGGCTGTCCTCAGGACGGCAGACCTGCATGTGCTAAGCAGTCCCATGCGGAAAAGAAAAGGCACTCCATTTGTTACCGGCAGTAAACATTCTTCTTTAAAGCAACTATTTGCCAAAATACTGCATCAGTAACTTTATTTTTAAAGAAAGTGGATAACATGCTTTGAGTATAAACTTTGAGAGATACTAAGAAACAGAGTAGGGATATTCTAGGGGACTTCTATGACTGTATAGCTTAAAAGCTTTGGGTTTTAAGCAAAACACGATAGAGAACCACTGAACATTTTTTTATAACTAAAAGGATGTGTTTAAATTTTCATTAAAGTTATTCTGGCAGCACTGTGGTGGATATGAAGGGAAAGAAAACAGACGGACGGAGACAGTTATGAACACACCGGAATAACCTGGGTGGAAAAGAGAACCTGCATTGTGTCAAAGAAAACAGGCAGGACAACTGGCTTACGGACAGGTTTTAGAGATAGGAAAGTATAATAATCCTTACTTATCAGTTTAAACTTTAGTTAAACAGTTGTTCATTTAATTGAGTAAGTATAAGGATGAGTGGATTACTGAGAGATAGGCGAGATACTGGGGTAAAATCGGAGATTCAAATACATGAAAATACGAAAGTTCAGTAAATAAAAAGTATGGTAAGTGTGCTGCTGAAAGGGAAGGTATCTGGGATAAAAATGTGAAGTTCTAGAATAATCTAAATAGATATATATATAGGAGTGGAGAAGAGGAATTGGTCAAAATTTGCATTCAGCACATTGCATTACAATGCACAATCTACATACAGACATACAGAGCAAGTTTGTAGACTATGGGATGAAAGCAGAAAAAAGAACATTCTTTCACTAGTAGCCCCAGGGCAATTCCAGGGCCCTCAGAGACCCTAGAGAAAGTCCAGAATTAATTTCTGAAGCACACCACACCTGAGGTACTTACTTAATAAGTATCTGAGCAAGACTCATTTTCAATCCAGGGAAAATTCTACACATCAGGGAACCTCTAAAGAGCAGAGGTGTGGGTGTGCAGAGGGTAGGGAAAGCTAGTGGGGTGGGGGAGGATGGAAGGGAGGAGTCCCTGACTAGAAGAAATTAATATTTACGGGAATGAACTCGGGGAAACTTTGAATTAACCAGCTCGTCTGGAATCATACTGTCTCCGGGAAAAGTGCAGCCCTTCCAATTCAGTCTAATGTAAATTCTATGGAGAGCCAGAAATCTGCTTCTCCTTAGAATCAAGGTCACAGAATTACTGGGCCCTGAAAATCATTGACTCTTGGATAAAGCAACAGGGGGATACAGGGCCAGCAAATACCAGTTGGCATGGAATATTTTGAAAAACGTAAGCCTGTTGTTAGATGAAACCAAGCAATTCAAGAATATTTATACCCCCAGTAGCCACAACTAACAGGGAAAAACCACTTAGGCTACCGTTGTGGGACAGGCCCACTGTTCATTCTATGATGGTCTGACTATGTTTATCAGGCTCTCATAGTTATAAGTGCCTGCCATGTTTCAGAAAATATGATTTTACCCGCATAGATAACAGGATTCGTTTTATAACAACTTCCATTGCATTCTGGTAATAAACTTGGACAAATTGCCGCTTTTGTGTCTCTACAACTGTATACATACAAGTGAATTAGCAACTGACCTATGACTTTAATTATTTAACAAGTATAATGATTAAATATTAAAAAGTTTAATTTACTTGAATAATAAGCTTTTAATCTCAGATCATCAGCTTTCACTTCTTATTTTATTTTATAAAAATATTACCTATGTCCTTCAAAATGACATGGATATAAGATATTGTTCACATATAAGAGAATATAATATTATCTCCTACACAGTGTAAGAAAAGAGAACATGAAACTATCTCCTAGAACATAAACTGTCATTTTGTTACTAGAAAGTGAACAAAATTCTCAATCAGTGCCTACCATCTGCAAGACACTACTGGGAGTCAACAGAAAACAAAAGGATCTAATTATCCACAAGGTCTAGAAAAGATAGGGAACAGAATCACTAAATATCAACAGTGTATGGAGGTAAGCAGAGGAGAAGCTCTCCATTCAAAGTCTCCAGGATCCTCTGCAAGCCCTGTACAATGCACCAGCACGGAGAGTGATGAATAAGCTTCATTGATAATAGTCACTACGTCATGCCTGGCTGAACATTCAGTCCACAAACAGAGGCCTTCTTGTATTTGCTCGAATCAACCATAGGAAAGTTTTAGCAAAAAGACTGATATATTCAAATGGAAATCAGTACTTTTCTGCAAGAATGGACAATTAGCAATTCCTTAAACTGGCACTAAGAGGAAAAGCAGGAAAATGTACCAGAAACAACCACAGCCTATATTACAAAATGTGAAATAAACAAAAAGACTACTATAGTTAGCATTTTGAAAAATTCACATAGCAAACATGGATGTTATGAGTCCCCCAGTTATCAACCCACAGTGGTAAATTTCCCTCAAATATTCCCCCTTGGTACATGGGCTGCTACATACAAGTTTAAACCTCAGTCTAAGATTCCAGGACATGGTTCATTTAGATACTGTTTCTTGAACATTTAGTAACAAAGTAAATCTACATTTAAAAAGCCTTTAATTCACCAGATTAACAGTTCTACAAAATTCCTCCTTGATACTGGCAGGGCAAATAGTCACCCCACCTCCAAGCACATATGCAACTTGGCCTATTGGACCTATGGATCTGACTTTGGGAGGCTGATCCTGGCACTATAATACGTGAACAGGTTTTCAAATAAATCACAATGATTCCATGGCTATCTTGAGAATGAAGAAAAAGTTCAAGGGAAAAAGAGAGGTTGAAGATATTGCACTAGAGTTAAGCAATTTTAGATATGAAACCAAAAGCACAAATAATGAAAGAAAAATGATATATTAACTTGATCAAAATTTAAAATATTTGTACATAGAATAAAACCATCAAAAAAGTGAAAAGACAACCAACGATATGAAAGTGTTTATAAATCATTATGTCTGGTAAGGGATTTGCTTCCAGCATCTACAAAGAAATCTTGAAATTTAATTTTTAAAAAAGACAATACAATTAAAATGGGCAAAATGTTTAAATAAGAAACTTCTCTGAAGAAAACATACAAATGGTCGACAAGCACCTGAAAGATGCTTTACAATATTAGTTATTAGGAAATGCAAAACTACAATGAGGTATCTCTTCAAATCCATTAGAATGACTACAATAAAAAGACAATAACAAGTGTAGATGAGGATGCAGAAAATTTGAAATCTCCATAGACGACAAGGGAGATTGTAAATGTGGCCAACTCTGGACAACAGTTTGGCAGTTAAACAGAGTTATCAGAGATTCAGTAATTCCACCCCTGAGTATATATCAAAGAAAAATGTAGATATATGACTATACAAAAGCTTATACACAAATGTTCATAGTATTAATCATGATAGCCAGAAAATATCAAAAGTCCAAATGGCCATCAACTGGTGAATGGATAAATAGACACTGGCATGCACATACACATAATATAATCCAAAACTGTTCCCCAATGCTGGATTTCAACATCTCTATATGTTTACGTGGCCCCAGACTGATGCTGGTGCCAGAGTTAGAAACCTGGGAGTCATCTTTGGCAGCTGCCCCTCCTAGACCCAACATTCAGCCAATTACCACCACACACCACTGATTCTAATACAAACCTGTGTTTCACATACCCACTAGATCTCTCACTCACCACTGCCACCATTACTTCAATCCTTGATTTCTCCAGTCTCCTTGCCACTACTCTTGATACACTGATACCATTTTACACATGATGATGATCGTTTTAAAGTGGAAAGCCATTCAATGGATTCGCTTTGTACTTAAAGCTAAAGACAGAGAACATGTCTTCTTTTTTTTAAAGATTTATTTATTTATGCCTACAAAGAGCTGGGGAGTGTGGGGGGTGAGATGATTCACCAGAGACAGAGTGGGGAGCAGAACAGGCAGACTGACTGAAATACACTGCTGAGGGGAGCAACGGGCAAATCAGGAGAGGTCTGCTGCACCATGTGGGTTAGCTCCCTGACTGGGGATCAAACTCATGCCTCAGTGGCTGCAGATAGCTGCATAGTGCTGAGACTTAACGCCTTGCACCATCAGGGAGGTCCGCTGTTATTTTTCAACTAAAGATAACACTGGTCAAAAATTTTTACAAAAGTCATATCACTGAAATAAAATTAGTCATTTCCTATTAATTTGTATGTGCTCAACACAAATATGACAGTCAAATTCTAATTTTGGCTCTAGTTTTTTTTGTAATCTGCAATAAATTGATGTTTACATCACGAAATGCATGCCAATCACTGGTCAACAAATTCTTACAAAAGTCATATTACTGAAATAAAATTAGTTACTTCCTATCAATTGGTATGTGCTCAACATGAATATGACAGACAAATTCTAATTTTGGCTCTAGTTTTTTTGTAATCTACAATATATGGATGTTTACATCACAAAATGCATGCCAATAGTAATAGGCCTACAGTTAATACCGGGAAAAAATCAGGTCATAGACTACTTAGATTTCTTCGCTTGTCTCTTCTACAGCTGTTCAGGAGCATCTCTGGGAGTGTCCAGCAGTCGTCAGCCAGCATTGTAGTGGACCATTTTCCCTGGTATCTTTGTTCCATTGATACGGTATCTTAATGAAAAGGTTTGCTATGTTCATCACTAAGCATACCAGTTTTCAGGGAAGAAATCCAGAAGGGAATGAAGGAAATGGATCTTTATAGACATATTGCAGCCAAGTTTCTGATACTGCATCAGCATGTCTTCTACTAGTTCCTTGTAGTTTTCTGCCCTAACATTCCCAAGAAAGTTTGTTGACACTAGGCGAAAAGCATTCCATGCTTGTTTCACATCACCCTGCAGCAGGTTGCTGAACCGGTCATCTCAATGCAGACGGAATGTTTGGGTAGACTATTCTCGACTTCTTTTGCTTTGTTATTCCACCAGAAAGAGGATGATCCAAGCAGAAATAACAGTCTTTTGGGTGGCTGCTTGACTCTCTCCACACCATGGGGACTGCAAAGGGCATTGATGGTCTTTTGCTATTGAACCACTGTGAAAGCCGTGTTGTATATGGAGCACAGCATATATGCAGGGTCCAAGGCTTGTCTTGGTCACCAACCTTGCATCTGAAGTCAAGATGAGAAGACTTCTTCACTTAATAAGTGATTCTTTTCTTCTGGTTGGCAAATGTCACTTCCCCACAAATAGAGCAGAAATTGTCCATGCTGTTAATGCACTTTCGAAGCATTACTGTTCTGTATTGTGCCTAAATGGATAAAATAATAACAGTTCTATGGAACAGTAGCTTCAACTGTCTTGCACAAAGTCTGAAATATTTTCAATGCTCAACCTTTCTGACAGGGCTTTGTACGGTGCACTGTTGACGTCAGCTTGCTTCAGCAGCCACCTGGCAGTAGTATTGCACTGCATCAGAAAATGATGCAATCAGCTCTGGATGATGTGTGCATGATGGTATTATGCAATGTGATGCAATATTACATCATTCTAGGCCGATTTAGGATGTTGTTGCAGCTTACTGGATAAATTGACACGGTGAAACATATAAAATGAATTATACGAAATATCTTCAAAATGAGAGCTAATAAAAAATTTTCAGGGTTATATTCATGTTCAGCACACCAAGATACTACAGATTAGGGCCTTTTTAAGTCAGTAATGATCTCACTGTTTACCAGTGTAATCAGTGCCTAATGCTTAGTACACTGAAAGAATGAAAAGAGGATGAGATCTGGGGCAAGAGGACGAGTTCAGTTTATAGAACTGTAGGGTTTGCGGAATCTATGGGACACTGAAGTAGTTTCCCTAATAGCAACTGGCAATATAGGCCTGACTATATTTGCCTTTACTATTTCAGATTTAACACAAGCAGAGCTATCTATGGTAAACAAGATTAAGACTATTTTAGGTAATCATGAGCTAAGTTAATAAAGCTTGCAAGCTCAGCTTCTTAGAAAAGATTTAAAGTATCTCTCTAATCTGAAATTCCGTGGTTCTGGGTCAGGTCTAAGTTAACATTTCAAGGACAACAGAAACCACTGATCTGGTACCAGGTTTGTGGTAGGATCTTCAAAAGGAGCAATTTGGTCACAAAGCCATTGATTTGGCCACTACCTTTAAACCATTCACAACACCTCTGTCCCTCTGCTCCCTGACATCCTCACTAATTTCCAAATGACTTCTCAATTAGGTAATTGTAAATTGTTCCTAACTCTTAGACAGTACATCTGGTGTGGTGCCCAGAAGTCTGTACTCTGACAACTACACCAGGCAATTTCTCAGTCTGGGATGCCACTAAGTCAACAGTTTAAGAAACAAGAGTTATCTCCCTTCTTCTACTGACCATAGAAAGCCACCTTAGGATATAGCTGCTCTAGGGATTTTCAGATGCTAACACTTAAATTATGATTTATTGTGGGCTTTTGATGGTACTATGCAGAGATTTAACATAAAGTACTGTGCACAGAAAATAAATACAGTTTCTAATAAAGAAGGATTATATTTCCAAATGCAGAAGTAGGAAATACTAATTATAACCACCAATACCCTTATTCTCCTTAACTGTACCAATATTATTATCTACAATATATACATATATAAAGGACCACTGGTTAAACAGAAAAAACATAAGAATTAATGAAACTACCAAACCCCCACCCGAAAAAAATATTACAAGAAGCACTGAAAACCAACAGAGGAGTGACTAGGAAATGCAGAACAAGGTAAGGACTAGAACCACAAAAAGGTAAACTGGCAAATACGGATAACAATATATCAATTTTAACCCTAAATGTAAATGGACTAAATGCACCAATAAAAAGACACAGAGTAGAGGACTGGATCATAAAACAGAACCCAACCTTCTGCTGTCTACAGGAAACACATCTTACTGCAAAAGATAAGCATAGATTGAAAGTAAAAGGCTGGAAAACAATCCTACAAGCAAACAGACCAAAAAAGAAGGCAGGAATAGCTATACTCATATCAGATAAAATAGACTTCAAACTTAAGAAGGTAAAAAGAGACACAGATGGTCACTACATCATGATAAAGGGGACAATAAAACAGGAAGATATAACACTCATCAACATATACTCCCCAAGGAGCACCAAAATATATCAGACAGTTATTATTATCTCTGAAAACAGACATTAAAGAAAATGCATATATAGTAGGAGACTTCAATACTCCACTCTCACCATTGGACAGATCAACAAGACAAAAAATAAAGACACTAAAGTGCTAAAAAAGGACTTAGACCACATGGGTTTAATAGATATCTATAGGGCACTACACCCCCCAAAAACTGAATACACATTTTTCTCACGTGCACACAGAACATACTCCAGGATTGATCACATATTAGGGCACAAAACAAACCTCAACAGATACACTAAGATCAAAATCACATCGACCTACTTCTCCGATCATAAAGGAGCCAAACTAGAAATAAACCATGAAAAGAAAAAAAGGAACCCTCTTACCTCATGGAGACTGAAACCTACACAACTAGAAGACCACTGGATTAATGAAGAAATCAAAGAAGAAATCAAAAAATATCTAGAAATGAATGACAATGAGGACACATCATTCCAGAATGTTTGGGACAAAGCAAAAGCAGTAATAAGAGGGAAATATATAGCAATACAGGCTCACATCAAGAAACAAGAAGCAACACAAAGAAACAATCTAATCTCCCATCTCAAAGAACTAGAAAACGAACAACAAAAAACCCCACAAGCCAGTATAAAAAAGGAGATAATAAAAGCCAAAGCAGAAATAAATGAAATGGAAATAAAAAAAAAATCCAGAAAATCAACAAAACCAAAAGCTGGTTCTTTGAAAAAATAAACAAAATAGACAAACCTCTAGCCAGGCTTACAAAGAAAAAATGGGAGAAAACACAGATAAATAGGATCATAAATGAAAGAGGAGAAATTACAACGGATACAGCAGAAATCAAAAGAATAATCAGAGATTATTATGAACAGCTATACGGAAACAAGTGCAACAACTTAGAGGAAATGGACAAATTCCTAGAACTATATAATCACCCAAAACTAGATAAAGAAGATATAGAACACCTAAACAGGCCAATCACAAGCAGTGAAATTGAATCAGTAATCAAATCCCTTCCCAAAAACAAAAGCCCAGGGCCTGATGGTTTCATAAACGAATTCTACCAAATGTTTAAAAACGAACTAGTTCCTATCTTATACAAACTCTTTCAAAAAATTGAAAAGGAAGGGATACTACCAAACACATTCTATGAAGCCAACATTACACTAATACCAAAATCAAACAAAGACAACACACAAAAAGGGAACTACACAACAATCTCCCTAATGAACACTGATGGCAAAATATTTAACAAAATCTTAGCCAACAGGATCCAACAATGCATCCACAAGATAATACACCATGATCAGGGGGGATTTATTCCAGGGACACAAGGATGGTTCAACATCCGAAAATCAACTAATGTAATCCAACACATCAACAAAAAGAAAAATAAAAACCAAATGATCGTATCAATAGATGCTAAGAAAGCATTTGACAAAATGCAACATCCATTTATGATAAAGGCCCTTGAAACCCTTGGTATAGAAGGAACATTCCTCAACATAATAAAAGCCATATATGACAAACCCACAGCTAATATTAGCCTCAATGGTGAGAAGCTGAAAGCCTTTCCATTAAGATCAGGAACAAGGCAAGGATGTCCACTCTTACCACTACTTTTCAATATAATACTGGGAGTTCTAGCCAGAGCAATAAGACAAGAGAAAGACATTCAAGGAATCCAAATAGAGAAAGAAGAAATTAAACTGTCACTATGTGCAGACGATACAATAATATATACAGAAAACCCTAGAAATTCCATAGAAAAACTACTCAAAATTATAGACCAATTCAGTAAAGTAGCAGGACACCAAATCAACACACAAAAATCAGTAGCCTTTCTATATGCAAATATCCAGTCAGAAGAAGAAATTAAGAGATCCACCCCCTTCAAAATTGAAACAAAAAAAAATAAAATACCTGGGAATAAATCTAACAAAAGAGGTAAAGGACTTATACAAAGAAAACTATAAAACACTGTTGAAAAAAATAGAAGACACAAGAAAATGGAAAGACATCCCATGCTCATGGATTGGAAGGATTAACATTATCAAAATGGCCATTCTACCAAAAGCAATTTACAGATTTAATGCTATTCCAATAAAAATCTCAATGACATTCTTCAAAGAAATAGAACAAACACTGATGAAACTCATATGGTACCACAAAAAACCCCACATAGCTAATGCCCTCCTGACTAGAAGGAAAGAAAACGGAGGGATTACAATCCTGGATTTCAAACTATACTACAGAGCTGTAATAATTAAAACAGCATGGTACTGGAACAAAATCACACACAAAGACCAATGGAACTGAATAGAAAACCCAGAAGTAAAGCCACACATCTATGGATCTATGGACAACTAATCTTTGACAAAGGAGCAAAGAAAACGCAGTGGAACAAGGACAGCCTATTCAATAAATGGTGCTGGGAAAACTGGACTGCTACATGCAATAAAATGAAGCTAGACTACTACTTCACACCATGCACAAAAGTCAACTCAAAATGGATAAAAGACCTGGATGTAAGACCAGAAACAATAAAATTTATAGACGAAAATATAGGCAAAACTCTACATGACATACATATCAGCAAAATCTTTCAAGACACATGCCCCAAAGTGAAGGACGTGAGGGACAAAATAAACAGCTGGGATTACATAAAAATAAAAAGCTTCTGTCCAGCAAAAGAGACATTAACCAAAACTAACAGACACCCTACTAATTGGGAGAAGATCTTTGCATACAATACAACTGATAAAGGTCTGATAACAAAAATCTACAAGGAGCTCACACAACTCAACAAAAACAAAATCAACAATCCAGTCGAAAAATGGGCAGAAGAACTAAAAAGACACTTCTCCAAAGAAGAGAAGCAAATGGCCAACAGGTACATGAAAAAATGTTCATCATCACTCATAATCAGGGAAATGCAGGTCAAAGCTTCATTGAGATACCACCTCACACCAGTGAGAATGGCGCACATTAAAAATACAGGCAACAACAAATGCTGGCGAGGATGTGGAGAAAAAGGAACACTTCTACACTGCTGGTAGGATTGCACACTAGTCCAACCATTATGGAAAGCTGTATGGTGATTCCTTAAACTGCTAAAAATGGAGCTCCCATATAACCCAGCAATACCACTCCTGGGAATCTACCCAAAGGACACAAAAACAATAATCCAAAAGGATGCATGCACCCGTATGTTCACTGCAGCACTGTTTACAATAGCTAAGGTATGGAAACAACCCAGATGTCCCAAAATAGATGACTGGATCAAAAAGATGTGGGACATATATACAAAGGAATATTATTCAGCATTCAAAACTGATAAACACATGCAATTCGCTGTGACATGGATGGAACTAGAAGGAATCATGCTCAGCGACGTTACCCAGAAGGAAAGAGAAAAATATTGAATGGTTTCACTTATAACAGGGATATAGGAGAACCAAATACGAGAGAGACATCCAGAGAGGGAGGAAGAGGACAAGGGTTCAAAATGGGGTAGAAAAGGGCACAAGGGACCATGGTGATGGGTCATGGGTGAATTGGTGGTGAGTTACCCAAGGGGAAAACAAAATGTAAAAGATACAAATAACAATTAAAAAAAAAAGAATAAAGGAGCATAGTGAACTTTAAGATGGAGCGAAGGCAATAGTAATAGTATAAAAGACATCTTTACTCAAAGACTGGTGGGGCACAATTTATATCAAAAATCTTAAAGGAAGGGTTTATACATTTCTTTAGTCCCATTTCTAAAAAGGAATCCTCTGGCTTTAATAACATCTTTAGCTTTCATGCAATTTGGTAAAACTCAAATGCAAATCTTAGATTTGTTAATCCAACAAAATGCATATGAGGAAGCTGCCTTAGTTGGGGGTCCAAATGACCTTTAAAGTTTCTTCTACAAGTTCTAGAAGTGGAGAGTCTAAGACTACATTGGAGTCTCCTTGCTTATTCAACAATTTTTTTAAATAGGCATTTATACAGATCCTAAATTTCAACTTTGTTTGAGCTTGTAAGAGGAAAATAGTTCCAATTAAGATTCACTTGGACAAATTTTCAATAAAGTGTAAGGGGGAATATCTTGCAGATATGTAACTTTCAAAAATATACCTTCTATGCACTTTATCAAGAAACAAAGATAAAATGTGCTCCTTCAAAATGAGGATGCAAATTAAGAAGCAGGAGATAGAGACCCAGATCAAGAAAAACTAGAGAAAATCTACCAGAAGCTGGTGAAGGGACGTCTGCTCCGGGCCTGAGGTCCAGACTGAAGCTGTACACAGGTCCTAGGAGAGATGTCTTCAAGGAGATAGAACAGAGAAAATACACGATATGTTTAGAAATATTGAGAGAAATTCAAAATTTGTGGTGAAAGGCTTAGGGATAAGTTAGTGAAGAGTAAATAAATAGTAATGCAAATGAAAAGAGAGAAAAATGGTTCACTCTAAGAAAAACAAAGAGAATAAACACAAAAAGGAAATATAGTCATAATGCATGTGAGGTTTGCACAGTTATAATATAAACAGTGAATCTAGACCTAACCAGAAATCTTAAAATCACTATGCAGAGAGGATGTGGTGTAGGCTTAAAACAGAAATACCCAGCAGTTAGAATATAAGCTGCTATTCATTGTGTGGAGGGAAATATCAAAAGAAACTAAAGTCATTACTTCACAGAACAGGATAGTGAAAGGGAGTGGAAGGACTGAAGGGAATTGCTTTTTTATGTAATAAACTTTGCTTTTTGACTAAAAAAAAGTATTAATGAAATATAAGTCAATAAAGACATAAAAGCCTATAAATTCAACTCCAGATGATTTTTAACAGCTCAGTATATTATTTTATCTGATCAAATTTCTTATATCTTCAACAAAATGTTTCCAATACTTGAAAATCCAATGAGGGGAAAAAAGAAAAATATGACAAATATATCTCAAAACTAGATTTTCCTTTTATGAAGAATAAAAATTACCTACACCCACAATGTAGTATTTGCCAGTAAAGTGCTTACAAGCATTTTATCTATTATAGGATTTGAAAAGCAAGTCCTAAAGTTACTTTCAAAAGTAAGAGAAAATACTAGACTTTCAAGCACTGGGTAACAAGTCAGATTATTATATATTTTTGATGCCTTGACATAACCTTAAAATTTCAGTCTGTACTTTAATCTATATTTGTTGCTAAAAGTTTATTATTTCAAAGTTTGAAGTGTCTTATTTTATTTTCTGTAATTTAAAGTAAATTAAGCAATCTTGTTAGATATGCAGAGTAATATGTGTACAAATTCATTTTAGAATATGAAATACTTTTATCACATAAAAGTAATATATGTACAATTTTATTCACTTGATAAATTCATCTTTTAATAGTAAAAGATGGGAATTCTCTAATTTTTTATCAATCTGGGGACAAGTTATGGTGCATCAATACAAGGAATAAATACACAGGTATAGTATGGCTCTACTTCTGTTGGAAATGGGAGTTGCCTTAGGAACATATAAATGTATTTGATTGCATATGCTTAAAATAACTCTAGAAAGATGCTTAATTTTTTAAAAACTAAAAATACCTGTTTCCTGTGGAGGAGACAAATTGGGGGAGTGGGACCAAGCACAACTTTTCAATAAGTATTCTTGTAATATTTTTTTTGAAATCTGAGACAAGTGACTATAACCTATTCCAACAAAGAAATGTTTCAAGTAAATGACATTTCTAAAAAGTAAACAACATATAAGATTCTCTTAAAAGAAATGAGTGTTTTCAAAGATATATTACACAGTTACTAGACTACGCATAGTCACATCAACAAAACTGTTTTATAAAGGAACTACCACAATTAATGTCTGTTATCTTCAAACTGCTCAATATGTGCCCTCTGGAATCATATGGATCATAGCAAGTTAGAGTTGCTTTCATCTCAAATCTTTTCTGTGCTCCAGCAATGGTTGAAATAGCAGCTACAATGGGTTTCTTCATTTCCTCAAGGCTACAGAATGTAGATAGTAAAAAGATGAATTATTTACAAATCCCCAAAAGAAACAAAACAAAAAAGTTTTGAAAATATTCTCTTCTCTAATCACGCCCCATCATTTATTAAATAAAAAGATACAAAATGTCTCACTCATAATGTAACATTAAATCATATATTAAATATAAAACTTACAACATAGTACTTAATAGAATATCCATTTAAAATCAATTGTATTTTAATTACATTATCTTCTATAAGCCCAAATGACAGTGTTTTTTCAATATTTAAATGCAAAAAAAATGAAGCTAGACTACTACCTCACATCCTGCACAAAAGTCAACTCAAAATGGATAAAAGACCTGGATGTAAGACCTGAAACCATAAAATGTACAGAAAAAAATATAGGCAAAACTCTACACGACATACATCTCAGCAAAATCTTGAAAGACGCATCCCTCAAAGAGAAGGAAGTGAAAGACAATATAAACAGATGGGATTACATCAAAATAAAAAGCTTCTGTACAGCAAAAGAGACACTAACCAAAACTAACAGACACCCTACCAACTGGGAAAAGATCTTTGTACGCAATACATCTGATAAAGGACTGATAACAAAAATTTACAAGGAACTCACACAACTCAACAAAAAAAAAGCCAATAACCCAATCAAAAAATGGGCAGAAGAGCTCAAAAGGCACTTCTCCAAAGAAGAAAAGCAAATGGCCAACAGATACATGAAAAAATGCTCAACATCACTTATAATCAAGGAAATGCAAATCAAAACC
>PVIJ01006911.1:0-87341 GCA_004024925.1 Scalopus aquaticus | reverse complement strand
TAATAAAAGCTATGTACGACAAACCCACGGCCAATATTATCCTCAACGGTGAGAAGCTGAATGCCTTTCCTCTAAGATCAGGAACAAAGCAAGGATGTCCACTCTCACCACTACTTTTCAATATAATCCTGGAAGTCCTAGCCAGAGCAATTAGACAAGAGAAAGACATTCAAGGGATCCAAATAGAAAAGAAGAAATTAAACTGTTTCTATTTGCAGATGATATGATAATATATATACAAAACCCTAAAACTCCATAGAAAAACTACTCAAAAATAATAGACCTGTTCAGTAAAGTAGCAGGATACAAAATCAGCGCACAAAAGTCAGTAACATTCCTCTATGCAAACACCCAATCTGAAAAAGAAGAAATAAAGAAATCCATCCCCTTCAAAATCGAAACCAAAAAAATCATATATCTGGGAATAAATCTAACAAAAGACATAAAAGACTTATACAAAGAAAACTACAAAACTCTGTTGGAAGAAATAGAAGAAGACACAAGAAGATGGAAAGGCATCCCTTTCTCATGGATTGGAAGGATTAACATTATCAAAATGGCAATCCTACCAAAAGCAATTTACAGATTCAATGCTATTCCAATAAAAATCTCAATGACATTCTTCAAAGAAATAGATCGACTACTGATGAAATTCATATGGAACCACAAAAAACCTCGCATAGCTAAAGCCCTCCTAACTAAAAAGAAAGAAAATGGAGGGATTTCACTCCCTGATTTCAAACTATATTACAAAGCCATAATAATTAAAACAGCATGGTACTGGAACAAAAACAGACAGAAAGACCAATGGAACCAAATAGAATACCCAGAATTAAAGCCGCATATCTATGACCAACTAATCTTTGACAAAGGATCAAAGAAAATGCAGTGGAATTCAATAAGTCTATTCAATAAATGGTGCTGAGAAAACTGGACAGCCACATGCAAAAAAATGAAGCTAGTAACTACTACCTCACACCCTGCACAAAAGTAAACTCAAAATGCATAAAAGACCTGGATGTAAGACCTGAAACCATAAAATGTATAGAAGAAAATATAGGCAAAACTCTACACGACATACATCTCAGAAAAATTTTGAAAGACACATCCCTCAAAGCGAAGGAAATGAAAGACAAGATAAACAGATGGGATTACATTAAAATAAAAAGCTTCTGTACAGAAAAGAGACATTAACCAAAACTAACAGACACCGTACCAACTGGGAAAAGATCTTTGCACACAATACGTCTGATAAAGGGCTGATAACAAAAATTTATAAGGAACTCCACAACTCAACAAAAACAAAGCCAATAACCCAGTCAAAAAATGGGCAGAAGAGCTCTAAAGGCACGCCTCCAAAGAAGAAAAGCAAATGGCCAACAGATACATGAAAAAATGCTCAACATCACTTACAATGAAGGAAATGCAAATCAAAACCACTCTGAGCTATCACCTCACACCTGTGAGGATGGCCCACATTAAAAATACAGGCAACAACAAATGCTGGAAAGGATGTGGATAAAAAGGAACTCTTCTACACTGCTGGTGGGAATGTGAACTGGTCCAACCACTATGGAAAGCTGTATGGCAATTCCTCAAACTGCTAAACATGGAGCTTCCATATGACCCAGCAATACCACTTTTGGGAATTTACCCAAAGGACACAAAAACACTAATCCGAAAGGATACATGCACCCGTATGTTCATTGTGGCACTTTTCACAATAGCAAAGGTATGGAAGCAACCCAGATGTTCAAAAATGGATGATTGGATCAAGAAGATGTGGTACATATGTACACAATGGAATACTATTCAGCATTCAAAGAACATAAACACATGCAATTTGCAGCGACATGGATGGAATTAGAGGGGATCATACTCAGTGAAATAAGCCAGAAAGAAAAAGAAAAATATCGAATTGTTTCACTTATAACAGGACTATAGGAAAACCAAATAGGAGAGAGACACTCAGTGGGTGTGGGGGGGTGGGGGGGAAGGGGAGGATAAGGGCACAAAATGGAATAGAAAAGAACACAAGGGACCATGGAGATGGATCACGGGTGAATTGGTGTTGGGTTACACAAGGGGAATACAAAATGTAAAAGACATAAATAACAGTAAAAAATATATATTAAAAAAATTTTTTTTTCTTTCCACATAGTTTGACCAAGGCCAGGGAAAATAAATAGATAGTGAGAATAGATAAAATCAATCAGTATAGTTATAAAGTGACTAAGTGTACCTTATGTCACTTCTTTATATATATATATTATATATATATTATATATATAGATATATTATTGTTATTTATGTCTTTTACATTTGTATTCCCCAACCTTATGTCACTTCTATGCAGAGTTCATTCAAATACACCAAATCTTCTAACTTAATGGAATGGAAGCAGTAAATATCTGAAGCATGCCATAAAACTACAGGTATAGGTTGGTTATATTTAAGCACAAAGTGCAGAATTGGATGTGGCTGAGAAAGTAGATCAAACTATTTTATGGGGAGTTTTGTTCACCCTGATAAAAACCTGCAGAGGGGCTCAAAGCAGAAATCTGGCTGTATTTTTGTTTTACATCATAATGCATGTGATCAAGTATCCTATAAGGCAAAGCAAAATAGCTCAACTGAGACATGTTTTGTGTGTTTGACCTAGGTTGAAATGAGATTGAAAAAAAAAAAAAGACAACATGTCATCAAGGATTTGAAAGCCATCTTGCATCATTTTCAAAATCAAGGTATCAAAAATGAAAATCAACTACAAGGTATGTTGCTGTTGTTTGAGTTGCCTTCTATTTACCTCCTTGGAGATAGCAAGAGATCCTCTCCCTATGTCTGTAAGGAGGCCAAATGCAGGCTATCTTTCACTGGACACATGAAATAAATAGCTGTTTATTAGCCATATGAATTGTGAAGTCCAGGGTGGAGGACCCTGTATGTACTGGATGCTGTGTTTTTTGGAAATGATGAAATCAGAAATACCTAATGATTTACTAAAGTTACTTATTACATGAATACAAAGGATGAAGTTACACAGGTGTTGGGCTTTCTTTTCTATTATTTCTTTTTCAGGAGAAATATTCTTACACAAGTCAGTCATTTCTGTTATTTCACTTATTAATAGAAAAAAAATCACTGGTCAATGAAGTCATTTAGTCAAAATGTGTGAGTGAACCACACTGTTGGAGGCAGATCAAGAGAATGGAATGACCCATTTTACAGGGAAAAACTTATAGCCAGTACTACCTTTCTACTCTTTTGTGTTGGACATTAGCTTACCTCACTCACACATTTTGACTAACTTCACTGGCCAATGATGTTTTGTTGATTTTAAATTTGAGTTGATTTAAAAATTCTAGACACTGTGCTAGAAAAATGTTTAAGTTTGAAATCTGAGCAAGAGTAATGACAGCCCCTGCTCCTCAGGACTCTATTTTCCAAGTGCATCACTCTTCGAGTTTTGGTTGAGAAACATGAAGACCTAGAACAATGCTTTTCCTGGACATGTATTGATCCAGGAACTGTTTGGTACCAGTTGATAATGAGTAATGAAACCTAGAGTGAGCATATAGGAATGTGTGGAGCAATTTGTAAGATTAAATATATGTCTACTGAATATAATAATTGAAAATGGGTGGGGCTCTTTGTATTTTTATGTCTTTGTTGTGTTTGCATTTCATTTTCCTACACTTACTGTACTTTCTAAAATTAACAGCAAGGGAGATCAACCGCAATCAAGTAGTTTAAGCAGCACTGCCTTTGCATAGATATTTGGAAAGGTTTTTTGGGTAAGAAAAAAAAATTGCAGGGGTTTTGAATTGCAGGGCTTATTTGATCCTTGCTCCTCTCCCATTCTTCATATAATATAAGCCCTTCTCATAGTGGCATGGGCTCTTCTTTTACACATCTATGCTGTTGACCTAGTATTGGATTCTGTGAGTAATAACACCAAGGTAAAATTATACCTTAGAGACCAATTTTCTTAAGCTCTAGAAAAGGAACTCAGGAAAAGTTTCCATTTTTTTGTAGCTAACTTCACTATCAATTCAAAAATCTATTTACTATTAACTACTAGAACTAAGGAACTAAGGTAGATAGCATTGACTTCGAGGTTCAATTTTGAATACAAGATATGAAGTCTGTTAAGTATCTTCTTTTTAAGACATATGAAAGCAAGTAAAGGGATTCCAAAACTATATAGTTAAGCTCTGGCAAATCTAAATGTGTTTGAACTGATTTACTCTGAAGATACTCTTGTGCAAAAAAAACCAAAAACAACAACAAAAAACCCTTTTGCTTTGTATTCTTATTTCTTAGAACATAAGTTTGCTAATAGATAGAATGAATAAGACTACCTTTCAATTATAACAATTCAGCCAACAAGCCAGGTATCAATTCTTACAGGCACATAAGGTATTCAGGGAAATAAAATGTGTAAGTGACTTAACTTGGAAACATAGGGTTGATCTTTTTCTCCTGAAATGAGACAGGCACAACACAGTACAGTAACAACGCCTAGTTGTTTTCTCCATAGACCAAAGAAGAAATGCCAAGTTTGTTCTCTAGGTGGCAGCAGCAATCTAAAGACTTGTTTAGAAAAGAATGTCTGCCTGTGACCAAGGAAAATCTAAGACAAAACCTAGAATGCCATATTTATCTCTCCAAAGCCTCGCCATGTTTAAGTACTTGATTAAATTCCTCTGTGTCCAGAAAGCCTTTTAGAGCTTGCTTCCTAGTCATTTCTCACATCCCCTGAAGCCCTAGCTTTCCTTGCATATGCCTTTTATTTAGTGACTAATAAACTCTGGTAACCTTTATAAGACTTGTGATTCTGTAATTTAGCTTTCCAAGGGTTTTTTTCCTCAAACTATACCACACTAGGGTAGATCTTTTCTCATTTTTTTTCCAACTAATGTGGCCCAACTATTCAGTATAGAAGATATTTGTTGAGTAACTAGGATAGAACAGGAGTCCTTCTAGTCTGATGGTGTGTCATGATTAGGATGTACTGGGTTGTCTACATAATCACATAATCATGTATAATCAGTGAATCTCAGCAGCCTAAAACCATAAAGGTTTATTTCTTGCTGGTTGTCTGGGCATCTTGTTCACTCCCAGATACAGACTTCCACAGCAAGCACAGTTGGAACATGGCTACATCCTTACACAAAGAAAACAAGGACAGTCATTCTCACACTGACTCTTCATGTTTTCCTCCAGAAGTGATATGCTGCACTTGTGCTCACATTTTTACTGCAAAGTGAGTCACATGGTCAAACTTTGAGTCAAGGGTTTGTGCGATCCTACCATATGTCTAGGAAGTGAAATTGAAATATTTGGTAGAATAGGCAGACAACATACAAAAGAGATATATGTGTAACAGATAGCCTCAGTGCGAGAAAAATGCAATCTTGTGTGGTAACACAATTATTTATGACATCTCTTACAAATTTTACACACAGCAGTGGGTGCTATTGAACATACTCAATCAACTGGCATTTAATTATGTATTTTTCATCTTTAATGATCAAATGTCTATTCGACTTGCTAATAGTGAAGAATAACTGCATCTTAATCTTATCTTGTTTCTTTATCTTATGCTCCAAATAGTTAAGCCTCGTAGTTAAGCACTATCAAAGATGCTTGACAATAAGGAGCTCTGAATTAAATTATTTCATTGACTAGTCCCTGGAAAGCAGAGCTAGTTAAAAGAGAAAAGACAAATAATTTAGAACTGATAATAATCTTCATATACTTGTTTTGAAAGGTTACTTAAAATAAAATGTGTATTTGTTTGGAAAATATGCTACCTAAAACATGGGCTCAGGCAGTGTTTATGCTGTAATTAATATTCAAAATAATGTAAAAACATTAAGTGCATTAACCCCTCATAAAATTCCCAAGCTTTGGGGCAGATCCTTGTACCTGAGTGCCTCTAGGAAGAGAAATCTTGCCATCTGCATTTAATTGGGAATTGCCTGTTGCTTTTGTTCCATAAAAAGTAATCTTCTAAAAGACATCTGTATTAGGGGAGAAAAGGCAACGGAGAATCTTCAATAAAATTAGAACCTCCAGGCATTGTTTTTTCCACATAGATATTGGTTCTGTAAATCCAGTCTTGCCTTGTAAAGTTAATGAGGCTCCTCCAAGCCTTTAAAATCACTACAATGTGGAATCCACATAACTAGAGAAATAAATGGAAGTTAAAAATGCTGTGGACTTATACTTCCTGTGCTAACAATCCCATGAAAGCTTGGTCTAAGTGAACAGAGATATTAAACATTTTATTGCATATATATCGGTGCTACTGTGAACTGGGCAGTATAGTTAGGTCAACAAATATAAGGTCTTTGTGAAGAGGAGGGGGAAAAAAATAACAGTACAGAAGTAATAAAACAGTGCCAAAGTTGGGGGACAAGTCACTATGAATTCTTACCCACATGCTCACAATCGTAAGACATCACTTACATGTCTTACAATCAAGATACAACAATCAAGATGCAACAACAATGGGGTTTATTAACAAAGGGGAGGTAGGGATAAAAGAAAGCATTTCTAAGGCCATAGATGGCCAACTGTACTACATCAACTAATGTCCGCAGTTACCGATAGTCCTAAACAAGTGCTGCTTGTGCACAATGGTGCTGTCCTTTGATGAGATCCTGGAGCTGGTGGCACACCAGTAAACAGTGGACCAGGATCCGACTCATGGTGGCAGCTGGAGGTGGTCACAGGTGGGGCTGCTGCAGTGACACTGCAGCGGCCTACAGCAAAAGTCTGAAGGCTGAACTGGGCAGCACCGGTCACTGAACCAGACCATGCTGTATTCAATGGCACCAGGAGACGGTGCCAGAGGGTTCGAATTTGGGGACAGCTCTCAGTGGTGATGACTGGACACAGGTCAGCAATGCTGGTCAGCACCAGTGAGCAGGCAACAGCACTAGAGAACAGGCACCACTATCAACTCTTAGAGATGTAGATACTGTATGACTTATGTATCCCACTTGGGCAACTAAAGAAAATGAGACCATCAGTTCAAAAGATTATGTACTCTACAATTTTGCTGGGAACTCTAGCCATTAGCTAGAACAAGGAAACAATCTACATGCCCACTGATAGAGGCTGGCATTAAGATGTGATCTACTCACACAACAGAGTACTACTCAGCCATAAGGAAGAAGTGTCGCCATTTACAGCAAAATGGAAGGAGCTCGAGAAAATTGTATGTGGTAAAAGAAGTCAGAATGACAAATACCCAAGATTTATATAGGGGATAATTCAACAAAGCAAGATAATTAACGAAACTAGAATGCCCTAAAAAATGAAGATAGGTTTGGGTTGGAGAGAGTGAAACGGGTTGAAAGGGGTATGATGTATGGTGGTGAGGAAATAACAAAGAAAAGAGACAAAATAAAATGCATGATGGGCTTTCATAATAAAAGAAAAAATTCTTTGTTCTCAGTTTCAGCACTTTAAATATTCCACTGATATTTCTGTGTACTTTGTTGTCTTGAAAAGTCAGCTTTCCATGTCTTATTTTTCCTTTGAAAGTGAGGCATAGGGCCTCCCCAGTGGCGCAGCGGTTAAGCGCTGTGCTGTGGAGCTGTTGGCAGCGGCGACGCGAGTTCGACACCCGGCCGGGGAGAATCCCACATGGTGCGGCAGACCTCTCCTGCCTCGCCCGCTGCTCCCCTCAGCAGTGTATTTCTGATCTGTCTGTTCTGCTCCCCACTCTGTCTCTGGTGAACCCTCTTGCCGCCCCACGCCTCTGGCCTGTACCCCAACTTGTATGTATAAATAAAAAATAAATCTTTAAAAAAAAAAAGAAAGTGAGGCATAATTTTTTAGAAACTTTTAAGAATTCATTTTGAATTCATTTTAAGAATTCATTTTAAGAATTCATTTTCTTGTTAGATTTTTGGATGTGTTTAGATATAGTTTTTTTTGTTACTTTATTTTTCTGTTGTTGACTTTGTTTTTTTTATTTTTTTATAATTTTTTTAAAGATTTATTTATTTATGCATACAATGCTGGGGTACAAGCCAGAGGTGTGGGGTGGTGAGAGGGTTCACCAGAGAGAATGGGGAGCAGAACAGGCAGGTTGACGGAAATACACTGCTGAGGGGAGCAGCGGGCGAGGCAGGAGAGGTCTGCCACACCATGTAGGAATCTCCCAGGCTGGGCGTCGAACTTGCGCTGCCGCTGTCCATAGCTCCACAGCGCAGCGCTTAACCGCTGTGCCACCGGGGAGGCCCTGTTGTTAACTGTTAAATCTGTAACTTGAGTTTCTCCCTCAGTTTTGGAAATTCATTTTCAGTTTTGCTCTAAATATTGATCCTCCTCATTCCCTATTTCCTTTCTTTTGTGATTCTGCAAAGATGGAGAATGTATGCTATCAAAAAGAGAATGATTTCTTTCCAGTTTTTCTTATTTCTTGACTTTAGCACTTCCAGATTCACAGCCAAACATCTGAAGTGTTTACTTGAGCTTCTTACTTGGTGGGAACTTGAATCAAATGTTTTATCTTTACAGAACAATAAGACTGCACCATTATCTGCTTAGGTCTTTAGTTTCTTAGCAGCTATTTGCTATTTGTTTTCTCTGTATGTTGTACTTATGCTCATTTTGGGAGCCAACAAATGCCTTTAGAAAACAGTATACTCAGAATGCTGGGCTCAGCAGCTCTTTATTCCCTGGGGTCTTGGCTCCTCAAATTCTGACTGCTTAATAGTCCTCAACTTCATTTTTATGGAAAATGTACTGTTTTGTTCATCCATTTTACCTGTAGGAAATTGGCAGATATCCCAAAGAGAAGCAGCAGCAAGAGTATTCAAAACTTAGTTCAATGCATTTCCTGAATCTTAGTTCCTCCAGTCCTGACTGCTTTGTTTGTTAGCTAGTATTTTTGAGCAGTTGTATGTATGTTGTCCAGTGTTTGCCATTATTCTCAGGAAGATAGTCTAATACTAGCTATTCTGGCACAGCCAGAAATAGACATCTCTACTCCTCTTTAACAAAAGTAAGAAAAGTTGGCAGTTGCACTTGTCAACATTAAGAAATTGTCTCAGCAAAAGTGCCAAGAATAAGGATATATTGTTCCTCTAAATCCCATGAATTATTTAAAAGATAACTCAATCATAAATAATCACTTTTCATGGTAACCTATGTTGAAATGGAAGCAAATAATGTTTTTTTCTACTGCCTATATTTTAACCAGTAAATGACTTCCTCATTCCCTCTTGCTTGTTTGCCAAAACTGAGTAAGATAGAAATAGACATGGACTCACTAATAAATAACTAGGAGTCATTTTTGTTACAATCAATGGGTTCTATGGAAAATACAAAACTGAACCAAGCAAAGAATATAGGATCAAGGGCTTTGGATCACTATGTTAATTCCCTCCAGAGCTGAATCCGCTGGGCCCTTTTTCTTGGGTTACCTCTAGGGGGTACTCTCCATAGCTGTTTCAACAACCAAAACAAGAGGAAAGCAACACAATGGGGAGTCAATGTGAATCTGCTCAGAACATCAGAAATATCTCTTTTTACTGATGCATATTTCACTTTCTTAAAATAAATGTCTCTTCATGCTTAAATGGCATGTGACATTTCTGCTATTTAATTTCAGAGACAGTTATACAAAGGAAAATAATTTTACGAATACTGGAGGGAAAGGCAGTGGGCAAAATGGCTTTTCTGGGATTCAGGCATGCTGGCCTCAGCCCACAATTTGTTGATGTTCTCAGCCCTGATGAGGCTGTCTCCAGCCATGGCTCTCTGGAGCCTGCAGGCCAACCAGCCTGCCCTGACCTGAGTACGGGCCAAGCTAGGCTTTTCCCTTTTTATATCTGCCTCAAGGATTCGAAAGTAAGTCAATCAGTTGTAAGCTAAATAGACCAATCAGGTGCAAGCCAAGTGGATCAATCAGGTTTAAGCTAGGTCCATTAGAAAAATGGAAAACAAGCTGATTGGTCTGAAATGGTCCTATCCGGTGCTTAGGACTGAAAACAGCCCAATCAGGTTTGTAGGGTGTTGGACCTAGAAAGGGACATACGGCAGAGCAAGAGCCAGGTTGAGGGAATATTCAACTAGCCTCAGAAGAGAAAAGAAAGATTCATTGGACCACCTTCGAGGAAGAACTCAACATCTGGCCTTCAAAGAAGAAGCATTCGTTAGACCACCTTCAAAGATGGATTAGGCAGACAGCCTCTGAAGAGAGACATATCAGGCAGTCTGCTTCCATGGGTTTCATCAGACATTCTTTGACTTTGTAGACTTCTACACCTCCACACCTCTGTAAACCTGTGCAGAGACTCAGTTGCTGCATCTGCCTCTAGTCCTACCTTGGACATCACCTGCAAGGAGCACTACTGGGCTTGGCCCACTGTCTCAAAGGGCTAACCACAGCCTCTGGTTCTCCGACACCACCTCCTGATGCTGTTGAGCCTGTTGCTGTCTGACCTGGCCTCCGGCCCAGCCTTCAAACTGCTGCTGTGGGCTGCTGCTCTGTCACCTCATCTTCTACATGCAGCCTGGTTGGGACTTCTGTACACTATCTGGGATGAAGTCGCTGGCCACTTGTGACCTCAGAACCTCTTTCCTTTACCCAATCTCTTGTTTGTTAAATAAGCCCTGTTGTTTTTGGCCCTGAGTCTGAGTGGTCTTGCAATTGGAGTGCATGGGTAAGAACCCATAGACAATAACCTGCCCTTCAACCTTTCTTGCCACTGTCCTTTAGCACTCTCTGGCACTGTTTGACCACTCTTTCAAGAGTCTTTTGCACTATTTCATATACTCTTTAGATAAAGTTCAGGAGTCAAACTACAACCCACCAGTTCAATAGAGTCTATGCCTGTTTTTGTAAATAAAGCTTTATGGAACACAACTCATTTGTTCATTGCTTACATACTAGTTTGTGCCTGCTTTCCCATTTGAACTACAGAATTGGATAGTTACAATAGTGATTGTGTGGCACATAAAATAAAAAATATATTTAGTATCAGATCTTTCACAAAGAAAGATTGCTGACCCTTAAGCCTGAGTTCTAGTTTAGACAATATTATGGGCCTTAATCCCCTAATTTAAAGATAAGAAATAGATACCCCAAGACAAAATTAGGAAGCATGATTTCTAGGTCTGAGAGTAATTCTAGAACACCAAATACATAAACTAACACACAGAAGAAGCTGCTGCTTCACAAAGAATGTATGTGGAAGAGTATGTAACTCTTTCCTGGTATGTTATCCAGTCCACTTATTTGCTTCCTAAATCCTGTTTTATGAGTCTTTGGACTAATGGATAAGTGTGAATCTCTGCTTTACTCTTCAGGTCAAGCAAGAAAGGAGTTTTACTGTAGGAATTTGTCCTAAAACACATCATTGGT
Organism: Scalopus aquaticus; assembly: GCA_004024925.1. NCBI lineage: Eukaryota > Metazoa > Chordata > Mammalia > Eulipotyphla > Talpidae > Scalopus > Scalopus aquaticus. Next base: position 75,952 of record PVIJ01006911.1, on the reverse strand, counting down.
TTTAAATATGAATTAATCATATAGATTTAATATTTTAAATATCATGGAAAAATGTGAAAAAAATTGATATCTCCAAAAATCTTGAGACAACATTTGGAAATTCTCACCAATACATTCTGCAAATAAGAAAACTGAAACTGTCTTGCAGATAGGAAGTGATTTTTTTTCTGGATAATTAGGGAGTTGGGGGTCATAACTGGTTGTCTGACAACTGTATCACATGATTCTTAGACCATTATTTACCCTCTGTCTTTGATTCCCCCATTGCTAATGCAGTAAAATACTTGAGATTTCTTTTTCTCTTCATTTCTAATAAATTAATATTTTTCTCTTTTTGTTTTGTTCAATTATCTCTGAGATTCATGAGGATATTGTTTAGAAGCATACAATTATGTCTTGATTGCTGTTTGTTTGAATCCAATAATGTTTTTTAGTCTTTCAAAATTCAACTTTTCCATTTCAATTGATTTAGCCCATAATCGACAACAATTACTCATTTTTATTCAGATAAACTAAAATAAGACATGTGATTATAGTCTCTACTGCAATGACGTTGCAGTCATTTGATCATTCCTAAGTGATATTTTTCCTATATTTACATGGGGTTTTTACTGGAGTGATTTGAAGATTAATGACAAACTGTTACAGTATGATTAAGGACTGAGGAGGAAATTACCCTGTAAGTGATAAAATAGTACTAGTTTCATGCTTAGATGCTTGTTAACTGAGTTAGTTTTTACAAGTTTCGCAGTGGTCCCAGGAATTCAATTTAGTCTTCTTGTTAGCCTCTGGTTAGTCTCATTATTCTCCATGGTCAAGGTACACACTAGTCCTCTAGACTGGAGCTAATCGTCTTGGAGACAAATGATTTGGTTTCCAAATGTTCCAAATCTCTTCCTAGAGGAGGGAAATGCATACCACCAAAGGAGGTGAAACATTTCAAAATGAGCGAGGTACGGATTTTTGTTCTCACCTTATGTTCCTATCCTTAATTAGTTGAGAATATATTAAACAGTGATCCAGCACGGTTTCTGGAATAACAAAACCAGGGTTCTAAGCACAGCTACCACTAGGTAGATTGTGGCAGTAGGGAAATCATTAATCTACAGAAATTTTCTCTCATGTATAAGTCAATAACTAACTGCCAAGGCATAGTTATCAGAATTGAATAGGAAAAGCATCAAGTACTTAGTTCTTGGCACACAATAATCACTTAGAAAATGGTAGTTACAATAACAGTGATGATTGTTGTTGTTCTTATGGATAATTCCATTTTTGTTATCTCTTCTGTCACAAAATCATACAGAATGATCTCTGGACTGAAGCCTCCATTAGTGTGAACACTTGGCTAGAGATCACAAATACACAAAAGATGAAACATCACATCCAAGATAAGTCAACTTTTCAGTGCAGAAGAAACTTCTGTAGCACTCAAGACATATTCCCTATGGATGGGAAAATTACAGCTTCCTGACCTAGCATTGTAAAATTATCAGACAGATTTTACTTTAAATTTTAAAATCCAGTTCACCTGAGTGGTTACTATAACAACAAGCTAAAAGAAAATAAACACCAATCTACTTTGTGTAATGTTTGTGACTTTTCCAGCTATTATCATTGCCTAACAAATGACCCTAAGTAGTGATCTAGAGTAACAGTGTTTATTTATTTATTTTTTTGACTTATGAATTTCTTCATTCAGGAATTAGGAAAGAACACAGAAAAATATATTTTCACAATGTATGGTAACTTAAGTAGGAAGACTTAATGGAGGGAGACAAATTAATGACTACATATTTGAGTCATTTGATAGTTCATTGACACAGATGTCTGATAACTGGTATTTTTTTTTTTTTTGGTTGAAACACCTATGTGTGCTATTGAACCTCACCATGTGGTGTTGTATTCTAAAAGAATAGACCAAGAGAATCTGATGGGAGCATCTCCCTTTATAACTTCACCTTGAAAATCACTTAGGATCACTACTTTGAAAATCACAAAGGATCACTTCTGTTGCAATCAAAGCCCTGTCAGAATCAAGAGCAGGGGACATGGAGCGCATCTCCTGAGGGAAGTGTGCTAGAATTACATTAAGAAAAGCATGTGTGATGAGCAATATTGTTACAAACATTTTTGGAAAATGTAATCTGTCGCAACAATAAGATTAGCAGAGATGATTCCCATCTTGACGCTCAAAGTTATCCTGGAGTTACTGCCAGGAAAACCTTCACTAATCCTAATTATTTCCTCCTGGCCTGGTTTTCCCCCAGAATTTTGTTTTTCCATGACTTCAATCAATGACATACCAAAGATCTGTACACGCTGGATGTTTTTAAGTACAAAAGCTGAGTTATCTTTAACTGCCAGCCTATGTCATATTTATGATTCACATAAAACTTATCATTATGTATGAACAAAGGGTTAAAAAGAAAACTGAAAAAAATGCAAATGCCTGAAATATAAACGTATAGGGACTACAGGGAATTTTTCCTTTTATGATCCTCCTGTCAGGATATTATGTAACTCTTTTACAAATACTAGAAACAGACTCTATGAAATGGGAATATAATGATAAATTTTATGATAATATCATGTGCTAGTTTACTATTTGAATTAAAGAAATACTGTACTCTCCTTTTTAAAAGTTTATTGCTACTTAAAGTTGATTTTCTTTATCTGTCAAGAAAAAAACTTACTGTACTGGTCCCACTGTCTAACATAAAAATAGCACTACTGATTAGCAAGTCTTAGAAATGCAAGAAGGTGGGAAAGAAACTGAATTCAAGACCACACTCTTATGTGTATCTGATTTTGTGCTCAGCTTTGCTCTTTATTGGACTTGCTCTCAGGTTGACATGGGGATGTTGGTGAGGAGTTTTTGACCTTTAAGGAAACCTGTTGTGCCTTTTAATGTTGCACAACATTCATTTGTGATATTAACTCTCCAAGCCCTGACCTGAGTTGGCCAGGAAACTCATTCAACAACACGTTTTCTTTTGTTTCTATTGATATGGTTGGGGACATAACAACCACTTAGTCACCTTTTTTTTTTGGTGGTTAGAAAACATGAAGCTTTTTGAATCATTTGCAACTCATTAAACACAAAACGAGTCAAGCCAGCAGAGAAAATTTATACCTTAAAGTGGGATAGCAATGTTGAATCTCTGATCAGAAATTTGTGAAGTAGCCATAATTTTTTTCACCGTTTCTATGTGAAATGTTTTACTTTCTTTTTTTCCCACCACGACCAAATTCAGTTTCATTTGAGTTATTTGAATCTGTAATGCTCAGTGCCAGATGCAATGAGGCATAACACGGTTTATAGGGAAACAGTCCATGACCCGAAGGGACTTGATGCCTTGAACAGGATGTAGTCAGGTTCCTAAATATAAAAGACATAATGTGATAAATTCCCTGAAGAAGTAAAAGCCACATTTCCCCTGTGGGGAGTTTAATGAAGATGTGGTGCTTGAGTTTGAAGGATGGTGAACTTTCAACTAAAAGAAATGCCAGAAGGAATACACCTGGTGGATGGAAGTGCATGAAAAAATGTGGAGGTGTATCTTCACCAGTGTAGATTGATGTTTTGCCTCAGGTTGCTGCTTACATCCAAAACTATACTACATATTTGAATTTCTATTCTGCCTTCATGAATGTTTTTTGCTTTCAAGGCAAAAATTATGAGTTAATTGTACTTTCATTTATGCTTTTATGTATGTACAGTTATGAGATAGGCATATCTAAATGAAGGGACTGAATCACACAAAATTTATAGCATTGAAAGGAGCTGGGTGAGAAGTTTTTACGAGGAAATGTATTAACTCCATTGGGTCTCCCAAGGTCCAAGATAGAGTTATATGGGCCAGGGGAAGTGCTGATGCCAAAAGATTGGTAACATCAGGCAGAAGGTGGGAGGGCAGACCAGTCAGAAAGATATACAAACTTCCATCAAAAATAGAAAACAATCGTCAAAGAAATTCACTAATCCAAACCTCCAAATTCCATGTCTCTCTAATCTATCTTCCTAATAGTGTGTCCCACCAATTCTATGCTCTTTACATCCAACTAATGGTGTTTTCTAAAATGAGGAATGTGGTCAGTCTCACAACACATATTTATACCGTAATTCCCTATAATGAAAAGTATGGCACCAACTTTCTAACTTGGTAAACTTGTTAATTTTTTAAACTCAACTCAAAATTTAACTATCCTGTGAAATGTTCTTTATTTTTTTCAATTTTATTCAATCATTATTTAGAATTGACTTAATTCAACCTGCTGAGGATCTCTTACATAGAGTAGAACATTAAATTACAAAGATTTGTCTATTAGCTTATCACCCTCCCCAAACTTTGGCTCTTTGAGTTTAGAAACTGAACCTATAGTTTTACATTCCTAGTGCCCAGTTTACAGTAAATAGTATGCATTTTCCACTCAATAAAATATACGGGATGAACTAAGGCAGGGATGAGAAAAGCATGAAGAGGTGAGCAGGGACAGGGTAGAGGATTATAGAATAGTAAAGATAACTTTGCTAGTATGTTTTTATGAGAAACTGGAAGATGAGATCCAAAGTCAACTTAAATCAATATATCTGACAGGAGCAAGACTTACTCTCTTTGAAAAGTTTGTCCATGCATAGCCTAATTGAACATGACAAGACTGATAGGAAGGGTATCCTTTGATGGAAACTGTTATATTCATTGGTAATTCAATTAGTGAAGACAGTTGATGAGACTAGTGTTGTGGCTAAAATCAATCAATGCTAATACTCCTTACTAAATTTTAGGATAGATGAAAGATTGCTGATAGATTTTCTAATAAATATTAGTCATGATTCTTGAAAATCTTATAATCCAATGTGACAAGTAGAATTTAAATAATTCTAGGAGAGAGGATAAAGTGTCTTCATTAGGAGATTGGTATATATCTATACAGAGGCAGGAATGGTTATTGTCTGTTGAGAAAAGGAAGAAGGCCAGATTACTGGACAAAGGGTGAACAATTTTAGACAATGTTAGACATTTGTTGTCATAGACAAGATGGAGATGATAACAAAGACATTTAGTAGCCCACACTTAAAAATCAATCTCTAACATTAATTGAATTCCCCTTTTGTTCTGGGTAATATCCAAAGCTTCTTTAACTATGATAGGAGCAACTGTCATAGTAACATAGTGAGATCTTTGTATTAATTCTGGCTTATGTGGGAAAAATTGGGGATCTTCAAGATTCCCAAGATCTCAAAATTCTGCACACTCTCAATATCCCATAGTTGAGAAGCTGTTATGCAGCAAAGAATAAAACTCAAGCATGTCAGATCCCAAAGTCCACGTCTTGTCCATTTTGTCATTGTCTTTCTTGTAGTAGACTTCATAAAACTATAGTCCTCAATTGAACAATGATCTTAACTTCACTTCCAGATGACAAGTTATGCTCATTAATTTGAATATTTTCTAAATGATAAAGTGAAATGCCAATTCTAATGTTAAAGTATTAAAGGATACTTTTTTCTTTTTATAAAAGGTGGAAAAGTCATTTGTATCAAAGAGACATAAAGTAAACAGATGTTAACAGATTTGATTTAACTCATTATTAATGAGAGAACTGGCAAGAGCTTATAATAAGTTAAAAGGAAAATTTAAAAAACGGGCACATTCATAGAGCTGGAATATTTAATTTACAAACAGACAAAACTTGCTTGGGGGAAAGGAGGGGCTGCCTTTCCACTGATCAAAATTCATCTTCATGAATTATTTTGCATTACTATTAGTCACCTGCAAATTTCAGAGTTGTAAGTTAGCTCAAAGAAAATAAAAGACTCAAATCTGATAGCCCAGAAGATTTTGTTAAACAACATTCTTCAATTGAAGACAAAAGTAATATCCAGTAATATTAATTTTGCATATCCTGTTAGGTAAAATGAACTTGTAGTAACTTAAGTAAACTGAACACTTGACCAAAAGATGTCTTATAATATCCAAAGACACTGATCACACCGAGAACAATTTAAAAACAAGGGCTCTAAAGCTACCCTAAATATTTATCATTAATTTCTTCTTCTTTTCTCATGATATAATTTTTATCTCTCTATACCAATTAACCTTTTCTCTTTCTTAGTCAATTTCTTAGTTCAGGCTGTTATAACAAAGCACCATCGAGTGGGTGGCTTAAACAGGGGTCTCTTTTATAAAGCCTCCAATTCCATTCATGAAGACTACTATGTCAAATTTAATGATCTCTCAGGGACCTTACAACCTAAAGCCATCACACTGCAGGTTAGGTTTTCAACATATGAATTTTGAGAGGACATAAAAATTCAATACATATTATCCATAAGATAAAATAATAAAATACATAGACTTGAATTTATATGTTAAAATTCCAAAAGATGTCTTGTGTCTTCAATCCATTGCTGAAGGGAGCACTTAGTATTTGTAGATTCTTTAATGTTTTTTGTCAATAATGCAGTTTTTTCCTTTCATTGAGGAAAACAGTGACAAGTTAACTCTGAGTATTGGTTGTAATTTTGAGTTTCAAATTCATCTTAATTATTTTGAATAAGGAGATGTGTATTGGGGGGAAATGAATGGGCCACAGAATACAAATGCTGTGAAAGTTCAGAGGATAGAAAAGTCTTTCACTCCCTGTCTATTTCCCTGTTAAAGCAAATACGTTTCCCCCAGATTTTCTGGCTCCCAAAACTCATTTTCATTCAATTTTGTCTTTATTCTGAGGAATTTGGATCCAGAGGATCAGAGACTGACATTGCTAGCCTTTCCTTCTTCCCTAGGAACTAAGCTCTTAATTGGGCAAGTATAGGGGTACATATAAGAGGAACAAAGAAATCACTAAGGTAAGCCTTTTCCCACCAAGAACATAAATTATGCTCAGTTTTTTCAGCTGGAAATGTTTATTTGGGCTTGTTCTAGTTCATCCAAGAAATTTCCTATATACTTTTCATTCTCAGATATTAATTTATAAATGTCCTTTTGTGGGACTTATAAACAAGAAACTACTATTGAATATGAGCATGTTCTATCAATATAGAAGAGCTCATAAAGACAAGGAAAATGTGTGTGTGTGTGTGTGTGTGTGTGTGTGTGTGTGGTGTGCATGTGCATGTTGCACACACGCTCGCAAACATAGCCTGGTTAGGCCAATGCTTGTGGATGCTTGTGGATTTGTTGGTCACTGCAGCCAAGAAGGTATTGCATCACAGGGCAGTCTGATCATTTCTGGTCTCCTTGGCTTTTCACTCTTTTAATCTATGCCTGGTACTCTGATATGAAATATATTAGCTAAAATAATTTACATATATAAAATGATTTGTAAAGATCAAATCTTCTCTGGTCCTTTTTTTTTTTTTTTGCACTGAAAGCAACATGTCCATAAATAACATGAATTTATGAAGTCCCATCTTTATTTGCCACTTTCTCAGTACAAGACTGTGTGAGACTGAAAGCGGGACAGACAAGGCACAACTGCCCAGGCTCTGAGGAAAGAGCCACCAAAAAGCCCCAAAAGGCCAAAAGGCCAAAAGCAACAAAAGACAGCGCCTGATGAGAGGACAAGTCACTGTCTGTGGGTTCTCAACCGCGCGCAAGAGACTTCAGGCTACAGGAAAACCAAACATGGGGTTTATTTTACAAACAGGGGAAACAGAGAGCTCACTGCATCCTCAAGTGGTGGCTACCTCACCCAGAATGCATCAGTGATGGTAGCTCTTTGTGAGGTACTGGGTTAGACCAACGAACAGCTTTTTGAGACACCAGGTCTGGGGCCTCTGGTGCTCCTTTCAGGCAATGTCAGAGACAGGACCAGTGGCCCAGTCTCTGCAGAGTCCTTCAGCTTCTCTTCCTGCTCAGAGGGCGGCTGCTGGATGCTTCTTTTCTTCTTTCTTCTCTCTTCAGAGTCTGGCACCGTTGTCTTTTTTCTCCTGGGGGCTGGTGTTGTTGTCTTCTCCTGTTCTTCTCTTCAGGGACCTCCTTCTCTCTCTGGGGCTGGCGTCCTCTCTCTCTCTCTCTTTTTTTTTTCCTCTTCTTTTTCCCCCTTCCTCGGGTCCCTCTGATTCGGGCTTATATTCTCATTCATGGTACCATCCACAAGTCTGATTGAACCATTTTTCAATCCTGGAGCTAATTGGACCTACCCATCAGCTCCTACACCTGATTGGTCCATTCAAAACATCAGTTGCTGGGCAGGAACAACTGCCACAACTGCTCTTGGAGCAGCGGGTAAAAGACACCACCGCTCCTGTCGGCTTCCACTGCTAAGGCAGCCTGGTTCCGGTAACAAGACTAAGAAGACTCTTTACAAATCTCTGGTCACCTATTGGCATACAATCCAGTTAGTCCAAATTATTTGCTGCATCTTTTGCCAAAAACAAACGAACAAATGAAACCTACCTTTTTAATGAAATTACTTTCACAGCAAATTTCATAAACAAAATACTTTTATCCACAAATAACAACAGTATTGGCAAAAATGATACTGTTCCACAGTTTCATTTAAATGTTTTAAAATGTATGTAAGTGTTTAAAATGTGTATGAAATTTAAAGAGAGACCTAACAAGTGAGGATTTTATAGTGGAAAAGTTCTTAAATTCTGGCTTATTAAAAACAGAAAAAAACTTCTCAGATTTACTTAAAAAAACCAGTCGAGGATATGGTGTCAAAAACAGATTAAAACAGCAAAAGGATAAGCATAGTCCTTGCATATGCAAAGAACTAAGCAGGGTTGCAATATTAATAAGAGGAAAAGTGGAATTCAAGGTAAGATGAGCTAAATAGGACAAAGAAGGTCATGTTTTATGGGTAAAATGTAAAATCTAAAATGATATGAATGTCAAAAATTTTTATGTGCTCAATATCATAATATTAAAATGCATTAAGTGAGGAAACTTGCAAATCAAAAAATGTTGAGAGAGTTAAGTAGTGGAGGGTTTAGGACATCCTCGTAGTCCCAGTTACATCAAGTAGGATGGATAAAGTTAAAGAATATCAAAATAATATAATGAATAAATGTATTTAGTAATTATATAGTACATATTAAATTTCATCCTCTAAACATAAAAATGCACCTTCTTCAACATTTCCATAGAAAATTTTTAAAGGAACTGAATAAGCATTAGGCACAAAAAGTACACATAAAAGAAAGATAATAGAATATGTATTTATCAAATTCTTTGATCATAAAGCAATAATCAAAAATTGGTAAAAAATTGCAAACAGCTGCTTAAAAATCAACCTCACTATCCTAAATTTGACTCTGAAGCTAAATATAAAATCAAAAATTGGAAAATGATGAAGAAACTGCAAATAATAACTTACATGAATACATAATTTTATAAGAAAGTAGTATATAAATTTATCCTAAAATCAAAAATTGCTTAAAAATATTATCTCTAATGCATGAATAACTGAAACTTATATAATGTTATAAGGCAATGTAATTCAGTTAAAAATTTAAGAAAACAAATAAAAAAGCAGCCTAGTCATTTGGTGTCAAACCAATTAGATAAGTAATAATGAAAGCTGAGCTTTAATATTTCTTGTGTAAAAAATAATAGAATGTATATTATAATAATCAAATAAACTTTAGAGATTGTGAAAACTCTGAATAAAAACTCCAGAGAATTTATCAAAAGCTAACTTGTGAATTTCCACTATGTATAATAATCAACATGAATTAAAACAGAAATCTGTGATACTTGTTTTTAGTCATAGAAATTATGATTTCTTTTAATTATTTTCATAAGTATGTGAGTTGAGTAACAGCAGAGAACATTTTAATTTTATTTATCTGGCATATCATAAAATTTAGCATAAATGTAACTACATGAAATAATTAAAAATGAATTAAATTCTTAAATTCTTGGAGGCAAAGTAAAAGGAAATGTTTGAGTAGTAGCTAGTGAAACATAGAAGAGCAGAACCCTTATGTACATAGATGAATCAGCAATATCAAAATTGTACTCTGTGAGGTAAATTCCCTGCAGAACTCAAGCAGATAAAGAGATGAATGTTCTTTTTTATCTTGCAATGTTCTGTTGACCTTAAAAGGACATGAAAGGGGTGTTCAATCTCAGTGACAATGGTCACTGCTTTGTTCTCAGAAGTTTCTCATGAAGTGTACAATACACCTTAAAATCACTTCTATTTCTCAGAAGAGAATCTCTCATTTATGAGCTGAGTGTAACAGCTGTGACTATATTCAGACCTACCCATTAGAGGGTACACAGCATTGGTTTGGCCATGTTGGTGCCTGATTTGCTCTGTGCTTTCCATAACTGCCATATAGATGTTTGCTCTATTAATTGAAGAGGAAATAAGATTCAACGTTAAAGTATGAGTGAATACTGAAATTTGATGCATGAATAAGTTACCAAAAAGGGCCACATAATCACACATGATTTGATGGGAGATAAGCAGAAATTCAAGACAGTGGCAGGAGGTAGAATAATTGGTAGTGGGAATTCGACAAGGAATACACAATAATGTAAAAGATATAAATAAAAAATATATATTAAAAAATCAGAATAAAACCCAAACAAGTTCTAGGTTTGCATAATTCTTGCAATAGGCCTCCATGAAAGTCCTCAGAGCTGGAGTGGTTCCCAGCTAAGTCAGGTGACCAAGCTCAGGTTGTAATCCATTACAGAGAACACAGAGATTTATCTTGCATCTGCCATTTTTATGGGCACAACTTCAGCAATATTGTGCCTATAATAATATAAATCTCCTGTTCTCATTCTCTTTTCCTCTCTCACTCTCCTCTAATCTCTCTCGTAGTAACTAAATAACTTGCAATAAGATTTACTAACTTCATTTTGATTTTCCTTTGATTTAAATGTTGATCACTACAATCTAGACAAAGTCACCAAAATATAACTTAAATACTTAAAGAGCATTAAGATGTACACAGTTCCAAGAGTCAACCCTGTATTTTGTCAAATGTATTATTTCTTTTGTTTGTAAGCAAGCATGAGACACAATCACCCTTATTGTGTGTGGGTAAAAATAGACAATGTCACTTAGCATCCATTGCAATCAAGCACTTAAGAACTGTTCCAGGAAGAATGAAGAAATCACTGACTGGTAATAATTTGTCCTTTCAGGATGCAGTCCATAACAATTTGGGTCATCATTCATTTGCCTGATTCTGAGCCAGGCAGAATGACCTCAGGCCCCAAATAACTATTAAAATTTCTGCCAATAAATGGACATGTTTGATTCCCTCCACAGTCTTACTCTCAGACCAAGGATTACAATCAAGAAAATATAATTATCGCCAGATGGGATGCAATAGCACTGCTCAAATATGCAATGATATGGGAATCATTCAGAAAATCGTACATGGAATCAGTGGAAATCTAGCTGACTTTTCTTAATGCCATCTTACTTCCTTTGTTTAAACTTCCCTCCTCTCTCTCTCCTTCTTCTGTTCCTGTTTTTATAACAATCAGACACTAACACATTAAACACAGAGCATTATAAACATTTTTATTTCCTAGGAGTTAAAGAAATACAAGTTTATTGCTTTGATGCAATGAAATTATTTTCCATTGCCAGGTTACCCATGAGTTAATTTTAAAGTGTGGGAAGTTAAACTTTTTATCTCATTCTAGCCCCCTTTTATCCTTTTTTGTATGCTGAACACATAGAACCTGAGATCTACATTTGACAATCCATCATCTGCTATAAGGGTCATCAATTTTATATCTTTTTCACATTGTATTTCACATTTATTCCTTGAATATGTATCAGAATCAGTTAGTTGTTCCTACTTTATACATACATTGTATGTCCCAGAATGCCTACTGCAACATCAGGTACCTAATAAGTGCTGTAATGATTGAATGATTCTGTATAGCTGGCTGGATTCACACATTAAGAATCCACACACAAGGAAGAAATGAAATAGGAAATGCTGAGCCAAGATTTTGCATTTCTTTAGGGAAACCTTAAAAAATTAGAAAGCTGGGGAGGATAAAAAAAAGATTGATAGACTTAATTTTAGAGAAATTTAAAAGTATACTAAAAATAATAATAATTAGAAGTCAAATTATAAACTGATGGAAATTTACAGTAACAATTTTATAAACAACAAGCAGACATCAGTAATCTTTTCATAAAAGGAACTATGATAAACCTTTTTTGAAATAAATATAGGCACTATTCTAATTCCACAGGTTACGTCAATTAATAAAAGACCAGCATTAATGCCTTCATTGCACTTACAGTCTAAGATAGGGCAGTAAATAGAATGCATCTTAAAAATAAGTTGATTCTAAGATGATTCTGTCTTCTGAATAGGTTCAAGACCTGTTTAAACTACACAATTTAATAAAAAAAAATGCTCTGATTCTCTTTGTTATACACACATGCATATGCACACAAGAAAACACCTTGAAGTGGGATCTGCCAGGGTCTCAGGGGTATCAGTGAAAAGTGCTCACAGCATCAGGCATTACAATGGCAGCCAGTCGGTGTCATCATCTCACAAGGGGACAGGTTGACAGGCAGGATGTACAGTCATCGTGCATTGTTTCAAACAAGACCATTGTCTTTTCAGAGCAGGAGACATTAATTAGGGCAATAGAGCAAAAGAGAGGGGTGAGTGTTCTTTTGTTGGGAACAGGTACTAAGTGAATATCTTCCTTTTTAAACCCACTCGCCATTGCTACAAGGGATTCATTACAGATATATTGTGTCATTTTTGAACTCCTTGAAAAATGGCAATCTGTGAATGGTGTACATAGTAAGTTTCAGCTAATCAAACACTAAAGTTTCTGGGTAAATTAATGTAGCTACAATTTAGCCTTAATTTGTTTAACTCATAGATTAAAACACATAAAACTTTCACCAAATCAAAAATTCTTTTGACCCAAAGATGAAATTTCAGGTCTGAGGTAATTGATGCCATTTCAGTTATGTTATATCAGTACTTTACTGACTGAGCACAACTGAAAATTCTGCGCAAGCAGGCTGGCTGAGTGTACTTCACTGTAGATATAGAAAGTTAAAGTATGCACAAGGTCTCCCTCTGTCTAAAATTTAAATATCCATTGCAAGAGAGTGGAATCCAACTCTGTGATATTTCTAAGGTGGCAATAGAGAATCTTTTTATGAAATGATTGATCTGTATTTCAAAGGAAATTTCTTCTCTTGAAATCTGAGCAAAGTGCTTGAGGCTTTTCAAAAGTGGGGTATATGGAATATTAATACTCTTCCATCAACTGTGCATTTTATTCCAATCAGATGCAGAAAAATCTCATTTTAGAGGAATCAGCCAAGATTTTATAGACAAGTAGATGATTTTTTTGATATGTTTAAGTTTATTCAAAGTCCTTTCATCACTGCTAGGTAAAATACCTAAATACCAGCAGTTCTTTCATATGAACATCAGATCCCATTCCGAAATCCTCTGGCAAAGCTCAGAGTTCAGAAATGCCCCATTTTATTATCATTATAAATATGATACTATTTTAATTGGGGAAAGATATATGATTCTAGTTTACTTCTGTCTAGTAAACATAACTGATGTAAAAATAACAAAGACTTCTCAATTTATGGCTTTTTCCTAGGAAAGGGCACAGTAAGAATTTTAGACCAATGTTTCTCAAATTACAGATTTGAGTGACCCATTGGATTGAACTTGAGAGATTCATTTAATGAGTCATGACCTATTAGGGGATCATGAAATCAATTTTGTGAGTTATAACTCAGTTTTGATTTTCACTGGAAAAAAAAACAGAATAGAATGGAATAGAATTTCATAAAAACAAAGGAAAGGCTAAAATGGAGTGGAATGGAATGAGTGTAAAGTGCATCAGAATTCATCACTTATAAGAGATCACATGATGCAGATGTGTTCATTGAGGGTATGATGACATAGATTTCCAACTGTGTCTTTAGGTGACAAATACTTATTAGAAGGCAATGGACACAAAGGAGAACACATTTACTTTGAATTTTCATCATACACTGCTATTTTATGTGAGAAAATGGAAACAAGTCTTAATGAAATACCCTAACCACACCCAAGTTCCTATATTTTGCCAATAAATATGGAAAGGTTGCCACATTCCTGGCCATCTGGAACTACAAAAATAAAAAATCCCATCCTATCCTCATTTTTTTATACTTAAACCATTTTTGATAATCTCTACTTAAGTTGCATATTTTTGGTAAAAATTTATCTGTAAATTATTAATTTCACCCAATGTGTAGACATTGCATGATAATTGCATGCATGTTAACATATTTTAAAAATACACTCATAAAACCCTGACATTTCTGATTATAGGAAATAAGTATTTTTAAACTGACTTTTTTTTTACTCTATTTTGTTAGATTCTAGACATTACTATATTCTGTAAATGCTGTCTAACTTGAACACTACCATCACAGTCTTCCAGATTTTTAGGTGATAGAGGGGTCTCCTGTCATGGAGACCGTAGAATCTTCACATATCAGTTTTTAGACTTGGCAGATGTGATTAATTTCCATAACTCATGAATCTGTATCTTTTTACTTGCTATATTGATATCAGTTGCATTATTTTCTGATAAATCTACTAAAGAGAAACAAGGCATGCAATTTAGAATTTTGTAAGAATTTGCTGAAGCTATTGTCTAGGAGTTCTCCATACTGCTTCAAGAATAGCGGCACAGGGCCTCCCTGGTGGCGCAGAGGTTAAGCACCGCGCTGTGGAGCTGTGGGCAGCGGCAACGCCAGTTCCATGCCTGGACGGGGAGATTCCCATATGACGCGGCAGACCTCTCCTGTCTCGCCCGCTGCTCCCCTCAGCAGTGTGTTTCTGATGATCTGCTTCTTCTGCTCCTCACTCTGTCGCTGGTGAACCTTCTCGCCACCCCACACCTCTGGCCTGTACCCCAGCTTGTATGCGTAAATAAATAAATCTTAAAAAAAATAGCTGCATAAAAAATAGTTTGTGCAACATTTGCTACTAACAGCCTCAAAGTTAGCATGCCCCACCTGAAGGAACATGGGAACCCAGGGCATATAAGACCTCCATACTTTTATGCAACATAGTATGTGCTTTTAAAATAACTCTTAAAAATAGTCAAAGAATTAAAAAGGGGGGGATATCTCACTTATCTAACGGTGACCTCCAGTATCAATATTTGATTTTTTGATGAAAGGAAAGGAAACAATGAATTCTAGTGATGATGGGGGAATCAAGGAGAGTAGTTCTGATTAATTCAGACTTCTGTAAAAAATTTTTCAAGGACTACGTTAGCAGTTAATATAAACTACTCACCTTCTCCAAATGTCTTCTCCAAATTTCCTCTTCTCACATTTCTATCCTCTTATTAAAGACACCAGTCATAGTGATAATGCTCACTCTCACATCCCCATTACACTTAATTAACTTGGTAAAGACACTGTCTCCAAATACAGTCATCTTCTGAGGTACTTAGGATTTGGGTTGTAACATATGAATCTTGGGAGGGACACTACCTTATTCTGTGTTTCCTGGTCTTTCTTCTGTTGGTTTTGTCTTCATGACTTCTTCTAGTATTCTTTGGAGTGGGGGGTTGGTAGTGATGAATTTCTGTAGTTTCTGTTTGTCGGAGAAGGTCCATATTTTTTCTTCATAGAGGAATGAGAGCTTTGCAGGATAGAGTATTCTTGGTTGAAATTTGTTGGCATGTAGTGTGTTATATATGTCCCTCCAATCTCTTCTTGCCTGTAGTGTTTCTTCAGAGAAATCTGATGTCAGACTGATTGGCTTTCCTTTATAGGTTATTTGTTTCTTTGCCCTCATCATTTTCAATATATTTTCCTTGTCTTGAATTCTCGATAGTTTTACTAACATATGTCTTGTTGTTTTTTTCTTTCTTTCGTTGTAATAACATGGAGATCGTCTGGCTTCCTGTATGTCAATTTTTGTTTCCTTTTTCATGTTTGGGATGTTCTCTTCAATTATCTCCTTGAGAAGTTTCTCTGTTCCTTTGTCTCTCTCTTCTCCTTCTGGGATTCCTATGATTCTGATGTTTCCTTTTTTCACGGTGTCAGATAGTTCTTGAAGCTTTTCCTCATTCTTTTTCCTTTATTTTTCTCTTTCCTTTTCTGCCTTGATTCTGTTAGTATCTTTATCTTCCAGAATGCTTATTCTTCCCTGCATATCTTTTAATTCACTTTTCTGGCTTTCCCTGGATTTCTTTAGCTCCTCTACTAATGTTTTTAAAATCTTTCATTTCCTTCAATTTCTTCTTTATGGATTCGTTCTCATTCTTTAGTTCTTTTAAATCTTCCAGTTCCTTCAATTTCTTCTTTATGCATTCATTCTCATTCCTCAGTTCTTTGTTCTTTTCATTTAATTCTATCAATTTTTTTTGTGATGGCTATTTTGAAGTCTTTATCTGTTAGGTGGAAGTAATCTTCTATGTCCATATTAATGGGTTCTGAAGAGGGATTTTCTTTTTGTGGTGTATTGTTTTGAGGGTCATTTGTGACTTTTTTCTTTCCCGTTGTTGCTTTTCTGCTTTGCTCTGTTCGTAGCTTTCCGCTGGTGCTGGCAGGCATGACTCCTGGTTTTATTTGCTCAGGAGTGTTTGTGGTTCCCTAGTGTGTGAGGTGCCTTGGCTGTGGCTGGGTATCTTCTGGATTTTCTTATTTTTCTTTGTTGAATTTTTGTGTTTCTCGTGGCATGTCTCCAGTGTGTTTCCGGTTCCGAGTTGAATTAGGGAAGATGAAGGTGTGGTTTGTAGTAAAAAGAAAGAAAAGAGAAAAGAGAGAAAGAGGGAAAAAAAGGGAGAGGAAAGAAAAGGGGAATGAAGATGAATAAAATTAGGAATGAAGGACCAAGAGAAAAAGGTAGGTTAAGAGTAAAAAAAAAAAAAAAGGATAATAATAAAATAATAAAAAATAAAAATAATAATAAAAAATAAAGTATTGGGGAGATGTGAATTTGGAGTTCTGTAGTCCTTTTGTTCTTAGGTTCTGGGGTTTCTGGTTGGGTCCTCTGCTGGGGTTCAACCCCTCCTTTCCAGTGACAGATGTTGTTGTCTTGCTGTTGCTGCTGTCATTAGTCCTTGCTGGGAGTCTTTCTATTCTTTCTCCCCTCCCCCCCCTTTTTTTTTTTCCTTTCCTCCAATGTTTGCCTGGGGATATTCCTGCCCCTGGGGTTATGTCTGGTGGGGAGAGGTTGGGAGCTCCTAGTCTTAGTTCCTTTTCTGCTGCTTGGGCCCCGCTACTCCACGAAAGGGTGCAGGGGTGGAGGCTGCTGGTGGCTGTTGATCAGGGTTTCACCTCCCCTAGTTTCTGAGGTGCCAGTGTGCAGCCACCTAGAAGTTGTGGGTGTGGCAAGTGCTGGGCGGTGTTCACCACCTGCTGAGGTCTTTTTTTTTTTTTTCCGCCCTCCAGGTGCCAAGAAGCTGACACTTTGCAGGGGAGGGTGTGGTCAGAGATAGTTTCAGCAGGAGCCTGTACGCCAGCAACAGGTATGGGAGGGGTTTTGGGGACTGTCAGTCAATAGTTCTTAATCACCACCCCTCCCATCAGCTTGGGATCAAATTGCAGTCTAAGGCCCAAAGTGTTTGAGGTGGTCTCATGGGGAGGTTTTCCGGCCTAACCAGTTTTTCTGGCCAATTTATCACCCAGCAACCAGTGGGGGATGTTTCTTGCTTGGACTTTCTCCCCGTTAAGATGTTACCTAGCCCCAGGTGGGGGATGGGACGCAGTGACCCTCCCGCTTTCCTGCTCTTCAGGGCTGCCACGCAGGGAAGAGAGGGGGATTATGGGGATGGGGTAGGGGAGTGGGGGTCACACTCCCAGTCAGCTGACCGGAACCCTCCGACCTCACCGCAGTTTCTAACCTTGTATTCAGTGGCTCTCAGGGGAAGCCAATTCGCCCAACTCTCCTTGCTGCTGTTCCTCTCTGTGGGGTCTGATGTCTTTTCTCTTCTCTTTACTCTGATTCTTCGGTTTATTTTTAAGTCTAAAGCACCCCCGGGGTTGATTGTATTGTGTAGGGTATCCGGTTCTCTTCGAGTCAGCTCTCAAAGTTAGGGATATTTTTCTCCATAAATCGATTTTTTGTGGGAGAGCCTGATCCTAGCGTCTGTTTGCCGCCATGTTTTATTTCATAATTTAAATCACCTGGGAAGATTTAAAAAATCTTCATGTCTTGTCTATGACTTATGCCAATTAAGTCAGTATCTCTGGAGGTGGAGATCGGATGTGAATAACTTTGAAAGATCCCAGGTGATTTCAGTGTGCATCCACATTTGGGATCCACAACTGTGAAATCTTTCCTCACCTCATCGTCAGCATCTTTGTTTTTATCCGCATTTTTCTCTACTAGATCTTGCACTAGAACTGCCTTGTACTCATTTGGTCCTCTCCCTGCCCCATTTCCAACAAACATAATACCTTACATATTTTAGAAACTCAGTAGTAATCTTATTAATTGAAATGTTTTGGAGCAATGAAAATGAGTACGGAAATGAAATGGTTTTGGACTTGTTCTTTTAACGATCATTTTGATTTTTTTCTCTGGAAAAGTAACTTGAACTTTTGGCCCAAACATATCCATTAAGCTAAAACATAATTCAAATATAAGACCATCTTTAAGACTTTCCTTTTAAGACTTCTCTTTTCTGGCTTAATATTTCAATTGAAAGATTTTAAACTTAATGCACATATATTGAAATTTGCCACTTAAAGTAATTACCCACTTATACTGTAATATATTATTATAAATACAATATTATAATGGATAAAAGAATGTAGCTATCATGCATCAGAGTATCTATATTTCCAAGAAAACCAGATGATGACATTTTATTCTGATGCTTTATATATTTTATTACAATGGCCTTTGCTTGTTGATACTGCAGAAGTGTTCTCACACTGGTAATATCACCCCCATCAACATTTTTCTTTTTCTCATTATCACTTCTAGCTATTGATCTCTGGATGTCATTTTTGCTTATGTTGATTAACACAGTACTTTCCTACCTAGGTGTGTTTCCTCCCCATTCACTAGTCTTTCTTTTACTTTACTTTTATCGGTAGTTGTCTCTGATACAGATTTGTGTATCTTAGTCCTCAGCTATGACACCTTCAATGGCTCCACATATATGTGGAATCATAACACCTGGAGTGCAGTGTCTGACATTCAAATTTTCAAGCATGACTTCTATGTGAAACCTGCAGTATTTTTTCCCATAATATATCCCTTATACCTTATATACTTTATAAGTTTGTGGAGAGCCAATCACCTTTCTCTGAATGTAATCCAAATATAGTCTACTGCTCCCAGTATATGCCTCAGATAATCCCATAATCTTCTTAATATCATATTAAGTCTATTCCATCAGATACTTTGCATAGCTTTCCCCAATGGAATGAGTGTCCATTTATCATGTTCTTTTAGTATTTCTTTTGGCTTTCTAGGCAGGAATATGAATGGAGTTTAGCAGTTCATTGATGAAATGGTAAATTATATTTACAAGTCTGTGTGTACATGCATTTTACAGATGTCCATCTTTCATCAGCATCTCAAAAATTCCATTATAACCCCCAAAGTAAGAGCCATGATCTATGATAACATTTATATATATGACTCAATTCAAATTATTTATCCATATCTTCATTCACACAATAGTCTCCTGGACAACAAGGTGTATATCTTAGTTATCTCCTGTCCCCTCAGAATTTCACTTAAAATAAGTATAAGCAACTTACTCCCATGTTTACTGCAGCACTATATACTATAGCTAAGTGAAAATAACCTAAGTGCCCTAAAACAGATAAGTTGACCAAGAAGATGTGGTATATATGCACAAAGCAGTTTTACTGAGAGATCTAAAAAGATAAACTCATACCATATGCAGCAACATAGATGGAGATGGAAGGGGTAATGCTAAATGAAATAAGTCAGAAGGAGAAAGATAAAATACCTGATGTATCCCTAATAAATGGAATATAAAGTAACTAAACTAAGAGTCAGAAAAAGACAAGCTTAAAAATTAACCCTTAATATAAGATTACAGAACAGAAGCATCAAGGGGCCAAGGGTAAGAACTAAGAGGAAAGGAGCAAAATGGACTGTGGGTAACTTGATGGTAGCTGTGCTACAGTGTTAATACCTGATGGGGGTATTCAAATATTACCTCAACAAAAAATATATTCAAAAATAAATAAAACAGAAGAAAAAAATGAAATGTAAGAATGATCTAGAAACAAATGGAAATTATGTCAGTTATCAAAATAGCATTGACATTTATTTGCATTGTTTGAATTAAACATATGTAAATTTCTCTCCAGCTAATTAGCCTACACATGCACAGGAAAGAGGTAGCTGGACCAAGTGAGCAACATCGTAAGAAATATTGAAAGAAATACTAGCTTCAGTAAATCTACAGACTTATTTCCAAGAACAAGTAGCTAATGCATTAAAAAAAAACAATGAAATTTATCATCAAAATGGTATGAATTCCTAAGGAAACAAAGGATTCTGTGAGGAGAAAGATGAGAGTATTTTATTTTCCTGTCTGTCTCTCCAGTGCCTAATCTAGTTCCTTGAGGTAATTGGTACTTACTATAAATCTATAGATTTCAAGATGAACTAAGTAAATGAGAGAAGTGTAATGTGGCTGAAGCATACACATATAGTGGAGGTTAGTTGCTGAAACTGGAAACGTGTTGAGTTTACCCATCTGACCTAGAAGAAGCAGTTATGTTTAGTGAAGAAACCTTTGGAAACTATCTCCCTTTTCAGGCTTTCTCCCTGTTTACAGACTATACACTATTGCAGTGAAAATTCTGGGCCAAAAATAGAAATATATTAATGGCTAGAGTTGAACTACATTTATCACCAATTTTTCAGGGCTAATTACTGGTGGGTTATGGTATAACAGAATTTTGGAGATAAAATCAAATTTGAATGTGAGAAATTGCCTTTGAATCAATGTTCAATACCTAACCTTTATCACTTTTGTACCTTCTACTAATTCTTTTGTCATTTCTCAATTGATAAAGCAAAACAGTAGAGGAGAATAGGTACCATTTTGAGTGGTATCTAATATTGGAGTAGGTGACAGTGTCCAGGCTAACACCCTACCTTTATTAACATTTTCTACAAGGGAAAAAAAGAAAAAAAATCACAGTACTATCAACACAGAATTATGAGTTAGAATTTTGAGGACTATAATCTTCCATCATAAGTGGACACTATGATAAAGGAAATGATAGCATGGGGTTTTCCAAAGTTCAAAAGTGTTTGTTAACACATTCCTTGCCCTTCATATTTGCAGTGTTTCTGGTGTTTAGTTGCCCAAAGGCTATTATTGCTATAGCAGAAATGAGACCAGAAACCCAACAGGGGAAGTAAGAACTTCCTAACAGCATGTTTTAATGAAGATAAAAACCATTCTGGAGTCTTAGTTATGTGTGATACATGTAATAGTTTCAGAACAACCAGATAATGTGCCTATTGTACCAGCACAGTTCATACGGTGGCAGAGTTGGAAAGCTTCATCCAGTTTCCTCCATCCATTTGTCCCAGTTGTAGCAACCATCCCATTATAGTGAATAACAGGAAGATGGCTCACAGCAGGATGTGTCACATTAGCCTACAATAGGCCAGAGAGCCTGCTGTTCAAGTGGGCTACACATGATCATTACAAACAAGGTAAGCTCTGCTCAGATCCTGGGCCTGTTAGTAATTGCCATCATGCCCCCAGTTCAGATATTTGAGACAAGTCATTCCTCTAATGTGGGTAAGAATAAGTAAATATTTTTCCTATTCCCTTTGTGATTGTTTGAATATTCAGTATATGTGAAATGTCATGGTAGTTGTTCTTTTGTTTTTGGTTGTTAAAATTTTTAAGTGTAGACCTGTTATAGAATCTCAGGTGCTATAGAGAAAGATTATTCAGTTACAAATGGCAGTGGTTCTCAAGCTTGAATGTGCATCAGTCACCTAGAGGTGACTTGTTAAAACGCACAACACTGGATCCCAACCTAGTATGTTTAACTCTGTGTCTGGAGTAAAGCCAGGGGTAGAGCCAGATGGTGCTGATGCTGCTGATCCAGGGACCATGCTTTGAGAATCACTGATGTATGGGAATATGGACCATATGCATACTTAAATTTGAGAAGCCTTACTTTATTTTTTTTAAGATTTATTTATTTATGCATACAAGAGCTGGGGTGTAGGCCAGAGGTGCGGGGTGGTGAGAGAATTCACCAGAGACAGAGTGGGGAGCAGAACAGGTAGATCTACTAAAGTACACTGCTGAGGGGAGCATCGCTGAGACAGCAGAGGTCTTCTTTGCCATGTAGGAAGCTCCCTGGCCAGGGATCGAACTCATGCTGCAGTGGCTGCGGGCAGCTTCACAGTGCTGAGACTAACCCACTGCGGCACCAGGGAGGCCCAAGAAGGCTTATTTTAATTACAGTTTATCTTTATCTCCTTCAGGAAATACCTGCTGCATATTTTTTCAAATCAAGGAGTTACTGTAAATGGAATACTCTCCCCAAAAGACTACACCATCTAGTAAAGATAGTAACTGGTGTAAATAAGAGTACTAAGTGGTTAAGGTAGATATTGTTATAAGAGATTCAGACAAAGTACTGTAAACATTACTTGAGATAATCACTGCTATTAAAATACTTTGTAAAATTGTATCAAGGAATGGGATTGAAACAGATGTTGATGGATGAATGGATAGGGAACTACAGATGATGGAAAAAAGAAAGGCCAGTGGCATGGCAGACAGAAAGTACAATAGCACAAGGTGGGATGTTATGGCAATGGCAGGGAATGGCAAGTGGTTGAAGCTGACTGAAGTATATGATATGTAAATGCTTATATTTCGAATTAGGGCTTTACAGAAAAATTAGGACCATATCAGAGAGGGCTTTGAACAAAAGTCTAATGCATGTTTCTTTTTTTTTTTTTTTTGGTATATTTTCACTTGATCTCAGGGGGGAAAAAAAGATGTTTTTGATACACACTGTGAAAATTCCTTAAAGGGTGTAAACATCCTTGAATGTTCAGTTTCTAGCAGGGTTTCTAACAGACTATGAAGTTTTAATATATATTGTTGAGTAAATAAAACAAGTCCTTATTTGGGAAGTTAAACATTTACATCTTCCAAATAAACTAACAGCAAACAGAAGCAGAGCTTTATGGATGGTTTTACATATCTTACTGAAAAATTAAATGTCTGCGCCCCCCCCCAAGTTTAAATATTTTACTGTGTCCAAGTAATAGACATGCCAGATCAAAAAAAAAAGTGGAATTTGTCTAAATATTCAATTCTTTTTCTGATTTATAAAAGTATAACTATAGTGAAATGCTTTTTGAGAAATTAGAAAAATGTCACCATATGCTTTACATCTTTTCAGAAATCTAACACTGGATTCTATTTGATCTTTCATGGGCAATAGGCAATTACAATTTTGGCAAAATTTGAAAGCTTTGGGCAAAAAGAGTTTATAAGCATTTCTTGACCAGAGATCATGTTTAGACATCTAATTATCTTCCATAGTATCTTGCATATAGTAGGTGATAAATACATGTGCTTTTTAAAATTGAAGTAACATTTTATTATAGCATTATATAGGTTTCAGTACGAATCAACATTGGCATATTTTTCTTTTATGTGAATGAAGACTCAGAGAAAAGCTGGGGACAGCCAGATTTTAGGAAATTTTAGAGACATTGTAGAACAATAATGATCATAACAAAAATATACATTTCTGAATTTAAAAGGATGTATTTGCAGTGGTAGATGGAGGTGGTGGATTTATTACCATGCAGGGAAAATAGGCAGTCAGTTATGCTGGGAAGTCAGAAGGTTAGCAGAATGACCCATCACATCTATAATCATAATTTTATTGTTGCTCTGGGATTTGAGCAGGGAATGGATTTGGTCAGGAAGCTTCACTTTGTGAACACAATACCACCTTAAATGATCCAGGGTAAGCTCAGTAATTTTCCCTTCCTGTGCTGGAAGGGGTCAGATTACAACTAGGGCTCCAAGATAAAAGCTAGCACTGTAATGGGACAGATCTGCTTTTATAATTTTCTTCTTTTCTAACTGTGGCTTAGCAATAGAGCAAAGTTTGTGGCTTAATTAACCCAATATGAGTCTCTAGGGAGAGTTTCTTTTCACAGAGCTTCTAGAAGAAATGGAAATAGAAGTAATGACTGTGTCATCCACATTTTTTGTTGTGAAAAATAAGTAATGAGTAGTCCCGTCAGTCTGTAAAGTTGCTAACAGACAAATCTGTTTCATATAACAGGGCTATAATTTCAGGCTTGAAAAGAAAATAATGGTTTCTGGACAAAATGAACAAGTTCTTTCTTTCATCCAAGATTCTTTTCTCCTCTTTTCTTCCAAAAATGACTGATAGCACTACTTAATATTTCCTTGGCTAACAGAGAAGACAAATGGTTTGTCACACAGAGTTTGCTTATCTCAGAAGACATTAAACCTTTGTCTCCCAGCCTGAGGTGCTGATAGGGGCTGGAGGAAGGTAAATGGTTAGAACCCTAGCCCATTCCTCCTGTCTGTACACCCAGGAATCCTGTTTCCTGTGATGGGCAAGTTAACTCCAGAAGCTCAGATCTTTTCTTGGGAACTTTGAAGTTAGCATGAAGAGTAATAACTCTCATTTCTAATTGCTTGTAGGCTATGAGTTAAAGCAGTGTGTCCTTGTAATGATTTGAAAACCACTTGCAATGTACTGACATATGAGAACTCTTTGAACTTCCTAGAACTGAAATACTCTTTTTCCCAATAACGTTCTACACTAAATTTTCAAAATAGAAAACCTGATCTAAGATTCTATTCTATGCCAAGGAAAAGGTAATTATACTATATAAATGTATTATATAGACATTTCTCTCTCCTTTTATTTTTTCAGGGTATCCTCTAAATATCATCTTTCATTAACTAACAACTCTCTACCAGTGCACTCCTCAATTAACTACCACTATTCAGAATATAAACTCTAAGAGAACAACATTTTTTGTTCATTTGTCACCACCTGACCATTCAGTATTTACATGGAGTCCAACACTTAATGAGTGAAAGTGCTCTGAATAAGTTATTCCTATATTACTAATACGGTGCATGTGAAGACATAGGTTGTATCATATACAAAGTCAAACACATGGGGTTGGATTCCGTTCTATGCTTGATATGGGTTTGCCTCGGCCTGGGGTAGGAAGATGTTCTTTTTTATTTATTTATTTATTTATTTATTTATTTAAATTTATATCTTTTACATTATTGTGTATCCCCCATAGATTTCCCACCACCAATTCACCTGTAAACCATCACCATAGTCCCTTGTGCTCTTTTCTCCCCTGTTTTGCTCTCTCTCCCTCCCCCTCCCCTGTAGAATGTCTCTTATTTATGGCTACCTGCTAGTTTTTTGGATTTTTTTAATTAAATATATATTTTATTGTTATTTATATCTTTTACATTTTGTATTCCCCTTGGGTAACCCACCACCAATTCACCCATGATCCATCTCCGTGGTCCCTTGTGTCCATTTCTACTCCATTTTGTGCCCTTATCCTCCCCCTCCCCCCACTCCCCCAAGTGTCTCTCTCCTACTTGGTTTCCCTATAGTCCTGTTATAAGTGAAACCATTCAATATTTTTCTCTTTCTTTCTGGCTTGTTTTGCTGAGTATGATCCCCTCTAATTCCATCCATGTCACTGCAAATTGCATGTGTTATCTTCATTGAATGCTGAATAGTATTCCATTGCATATATGTACCACATCTTCTTGATCCAATCATCTATCTTTGGACATCTGGGTTGCTTCCATACCTTTGCTATTGTGAACAGTGCTGCAATGAACATACAGGTGCATGTATCCTTTTGATTAGTGTTTTTGTGTCCTAAAAGATCTTTGCACACAATACATCTGATAAAGGACTGATAACAAAAATTTACAAGGAAATCACACAACTCAACAAAAATAAAGCCAATAACCCAGTCAAAAAATGGGCAGAAGAGCTAAAAAGGCACTTCTCCAAAGAAGAAAAGCAAATGGCCAACAGAAACATGAAAAAAATGCTCAACATCACTTATAATCAAGGAAATGCAAATCAAAACCACTATGAGATACCACCTCACACCTGTGAGGATGGCACACATTAAAAATATATGCAACAACAAATGCTGGAAAGGATGTGAAGAAAAAGGAACTCTTCTACACTGCTGGTGGGAATGTGAACTGGTCCAACCACTATGGAAAGCTGTATGGCAATTCCTCAAACTGCTAAACATGGAGCTTCCATACGACCCAGCAATACCACTTTTGGCTACCTGTTAGTTTTTGCTTTTGTTTATTTTTGTGTGTGTGTGCTATTTTCTCCTCTCCTGATTTCTCTCTTTTTTTTTTTTTTTTTTTTTTTTTTTTTTTTTTTTTTTTTTTTTTTTTTTTTTTTTTTTTTTTTTTTGTAATACTCACAAAAAATGCAGCCCGTGCACTGGAGACTCTCTGTGCTATAGTTATTAGTTCGGGTTCCTGGGAATAACAAACAGGTGAGCCAGGGGCAAAACCAGTCCCATCTGACCCAGAGAGACTCTTCCCATTATATATCAAAGGGAAATGTTCGTTTGGCCAATGGTTTTACCCTGTTCATAAGTAGATAGTGGTGAGAGTGGTAGCAGTTCTCTTTGAAAAACTAGTCTGAGATCTGACTTTCCTCCAGACAGACAGACACAGACACACACAATTTTGTACACAGTTTTTAAGAGTTCCCAAGAGCATCAAAACAAAGATTAATAATTCTCATTTTTGTTAAGATGTTATTCTTGCCGTGAAATTGTATTTTGCTAATTTGGAAATTGTTTTAAACACCTATTTTTCTGATAAACATCTATACTTGATTATTAATATAGAATCTGAAAGCAAATTTCACCAACTCCAGAAGTTTGACAGGTCAGTGTTCTAGTGTTTGTTTTTCCCTTGTCCCTGGCCACCTCCTGCTATGCCTGACATCCTATAATGGATATTGAGAAGGACATTTGCCATGGACAAATTCTTTTCATCAGAGATTTGCTAGTTTCTAGGATTCTCTCCTTTTGACTAAAAAGCCTAGCCATAATGTCAGCATTCTGAGAGCTAGTTGCAAACATAGATAATGCAGGAAAATTTATTTATCATAAAATGGAAGGTATGCATCGATATCATTTTAATGTATAAATTTAGCCTTAAATCTCAGTAGAAATTTTTAGTATTGGAAAATAAAACCTATTCATGAATTTGTTGTGTCTTAGGATTGAATACTCTTTTTTTCCTAGGAATCTAAATTAATCAAATTTTAATCAACTATTAAAAATCAGAAAGACTTTTAGCTGGACTTTGGATCTGATCTGACTTACTGATCTAATAATTGATCAAGGGTACATCTAGTTAAGGATCTAGTCTACTTTTTATCTGTAAGGAAAATAAGGATATTTCTACACTACCACATAGGTGCCATTGAGAAAATGTGCTTTAAATGGTACAAGTCATTACTAAGAAAATTTTGACTTAACACCCCCATAGAAGATTATGCAGCATCATTTAAACTTAGTTATTCGTTAAAATATGGAATTATATTATAATCTTCTTGCCCAGCTAATTATTGTTTGATTCAAGATTACTTTCATAGTGGCATTTACTGGTTAGTTTATTATATTCACATGTAAAGACCACTTCCTGAACAATGGTAACTTAATTTGCTTATATCTTAAATGACTCATGGATTTTTCACCTCTTATTTAAATTTCCTCAATTCAAAATTGTAATATAGCACATAAATTAGATAAAGGTCTTTAGCTAAGTGTTTCCTACTAACAACTATAATGATAATGCATTTTGTTTATTTCTTATCTAAATCTTAGTTGCATTTCCGCCCTGAATCTTGACACAAAACTTGTATCTCAATGCATTCCTAATTTAAGCATTAAAATAAAGGCATTTTAAAAACAAAAATCAATTTTTGGTTCTTGAATAAAAAGCACCGTAATTTTAATTAGGGACAAAAGCTGCTGTGGTTTTCTTATTATAGTGATAGATAAGTACTGTGACTACATTGTTGGCTCCTAAATTAAGCATAATAAGCTCTGTCAGCAGAGGATGGTTCCCTTTTTAGGTTTGTATACAGTTTGCCTTATAAATCAAAAATTCATTTTGCTGCTATTAATTTCTTGATTATTCCTTGTGAAGACTATATTTAGCTTATGCTTTATAAGAGCTTCATATTGCCTTGCATACTTTAGTCCCAAGTAATTCTTTCTTCCCACCAATACATACTAATTCAAATAACAGAAATATTGTTGATTAGAGTATCAAAGGCAAGCTTAGAAATTAAATTGATTGGAAATGGCATTTTGTCCTCTATTAGTTGATGAGTACTATCTCATCTTATTTTTTGTTAATGTACTGATTATTCATTGGCTGATTTGTAGGGTAGAGTGGTAGCTTTCCTGTACAGAAATGGAATAAATATCTCTGGCTACAGTATAATTTGTTATTAATTTAAAAGTGATATCCAACAGCTAATTCAATTACTGTGAGGAAAAGTGACCTCAAAATGTTATATGTCTTCCTTGACTCTGAGTTGAGATATCTTTTCTTCTAATTTGACCTTCGGAATATCATGGGGTCACTGATTTTCAGTTTCCTTTTACAGCAAGATTCCTCATGCTCACAAAAATATCTGAACTCTGTGCTCCTTAGAAATGTGGTTATTTGTTGGAGGCCAGCTCCGAGCAAAGTTACTGTTGGTTCCGATGGGTGGTGGAGAAGGCTTCGGCGACAGGAGGAAAGGGGAAGGGGAGTGAGAGACAGCACACACACCAAGGAGTGATCAGGCTGCTCTGTTTAGTGCCCCAACAACGGGGTTTTTTATACCATAAAATTGGCTAGCAGGCATAGTTTCTAAAGATAATGATTGACTACAAAAATGAGGTAAAAATAACACTATACATGTTTTTGTTAAGCACATGATCGATTACATTTTGATTACAATCAGGAGGTTTCTGGGGAAAATATTTTTTTGCTTAAGGTAAATTTTCTGAGATATGAGGTATAAACATAATGATTAACCTTTGCCCTTAGCATGGAGCCTAAAAGGTGATAGTGTAATATTCTTTTTGCCTGGAAACCAGAATCAAAGGAACCATCTTATTCCAACTCCCTGAAGAGGTTAATCACAGAAGCCATCTTATGCTGATTCCTAGAAGCAGGCAGGGGAATGTAAGGGGAGGGGGAGTAAATGTTTTTGTACAGGACACCAACCCGTGATCAGGCAAGAATGTACTTATCAAAGGAACAGCTCGGCACCTGGACCCAATCATGGGGTCTTAGGCAATGGAGAGGTTATGTACGCAGACATATCTTAAGAAAGTCATAGGTCTAACTTAGAAAATATTTGTGAGTTAAAGTAGTTACGGGAAGAGATGTCACCTCTTGGCTACCTAAGGAACTCTTCCTTGAAGGTCCTAGCTCCGTGCTGCGCCTTCAGGCAACTCAGGTGAGCCAAGGCGAAGCAGTTACGGGTTGTTTTGGATTAAAAGCAGAGAAATACATTGGAATGAATTTACAGTCAATCAATATGTATTGCTTATACAATATGATAAGATAGAAGGTAAGGTTGCAATTAAGCTGCAGGGTGCTAGACTCTCAGTTTCTGGTACATGAGCAACTGGAGAAAAAATGAGTAAAATTGTAACTTCACATCTTACATTTTTGTATATAGGTCAAATGGGAGCTCTTAGAAAACATCTGGAGTCCAATTGCCTCTTCTTCCTCCCTTTTATATATTCTCTATACCCACATAAACTTGTAGTCACAACTTTCTAGGAAATATGTAGCATATACATCATTCCAGGTAGCATAAAACTTCAGCAAAAAATGATGACTACAGAAAGTAAATTTTGAAAACTCCTGCAGCTGAAAAGCTGTTACAATAGCATTAGTTGATTTGAGCACTGGAGATTTAAATCAGCTTCACTCTTTTTATTTGCATGCCAGAAGGCAGAGGCCCCCTCCCCCCCAGAGCCTCTCAGCCCACAGCTGTTTCAGAGAACTACTTTTCTTCTTTTGAGTGCAGAGGTGGGGCCATCTGCACTGCTTGAGGTTTTCTTGTGGGCACATTGAGTGCTTAGCTACAAGCTTTTTAATTAACTGCAAGCTAGCTAAAGGAATGTTCAGCCACTGAAGTTAGAGAGTAGGAAAACCAAATCAAGGAAAATGAAAAATTGCGCATCTATTATTACTATTATCAGAGACTCATACTCTGCAACAACATCGGATGGAGAACCAATATTTTGAAGTGGCCACCCAGGAACAAGATGAATTGCACGAGGACGAAAACATTCATGCTGTAATAAGGGGACCAAATCTTCATAGTCAAGCATACTAGACTGAGCATCATGACTAGGGACTTCATCCCCAAAACAAAAGTGTTTGATAATTATCATAAAGGTAAAATGCAGTCACTAAAATATGGTACCCTGGAAAGTGTAATGTACCTCAGATTTTACTTCTGATTTTGCTGGAGGTGTTTTCTAAATAGCTCAGTTTAAATAATTTTCTCCACTTATGATTTAAACTCATATAAGTGCACATTTGTGCATATGATGGAATAATTCAAACCCACATCCATATCTAAGTACCGTAGAAGGAGTTTCAGAATTGTCTTTCTTCCCACATTTGCCAGTTCGCTGCCCTCTAATCTTTCACTGTATTCATTCCTACTCCCTCTCCTAACCTGCTTATCTTTGATTTTGGTGCAGTCTTATAGATGAAAAGTCTATTGTTAAAATTGTTCTTAATCAGTAACATAAGTTGTTCAGTAGTATCTTTTGATGGAATTCTAATAAATAAAGTCATATTTCTTATTCTTTAATAACCTTAATGTTTAAATACCATAAATATGATTTGTCTCAACCTCCATTAGTTTTCAGCCTTCCATCATGGGTAAACTTGAAAAAAAAAATTCATGCCTAGTAGAGTATCCCCACAGATGCAGCCAAATTTCCCTTTTGACACTTAAAAAAAAAAGGAGTAGTTTTGCCTGATTTAGACTGTGTAAATAATTCTCACCGTAGGTGTGAAAAGATTCCATACAAAGATAGAATTTGTTAGTCTAACAATTTCAATCCATAGTGTTGGCCCATGGACCGTACTAAAATTGAACAGTATTTACTGTTAATACTGAATCAAGCAAATCACTTCATGGATTTTCATCTTGATTCCCAAATTCAACACTAGCTTTCAACCCTACCTTTCTAAAAGGCATGTTAAATATTTCTGTTTGCACTTTATGCTCCTCTTTAACACTGGCATGACACTTTATCGTTACCCTTGATCTCATTTCCATCACTAATGGGATGAGTCTACTAGCAACTACTTTTCAAAATCTTTGTGATTTTCCCATCTCCCACTGCCACCTACATTGCTACAGCCGGAGCTTTATAACGTTGCTTGAATGTGGATGTTCCTGACTGGTTCCACTGCCCCCATCCCTAGACAAGAATTTCTTCTTTTCTTCTTTTTTTCTTTTTTAGTTTATTTTTATTTTTATTTTTTTAATTGTTATTTTAATTGTTATTTTTATTTATGTATTTTACATTACTGTATATTCCCTGTAGGTTTCCCACCTCCAATTCACCCATGTACCGTCACCACAGTCCCCTGTGCTCCCCTCTCCCCCGTTCTGAGCCCCAATCCTCCCACTTCTCTCGCTGATTGTCGCTCTTGCATTTAGTTCCCCTATATTCCTGTTATAAGTGAGACCATTCGATATTTTCCTTTTTCCTTTTGGCTTATTTCACTGATCATGATCCCTTCTAGGTCCATCCATGTTGCTGCGAATTGCATGTGTTTATCTTTTTTGAATGCTGAATAGTATTCCATCGTGTATATATACCATATTTTCTTTTTTTTCTTTTTTTTTAAAAGATTTATTTATTTATGCATACAAGCTGGGGTACAGGCCAGAGGAATGTGGTGGCGAGAGGGTTCACCAGAGACAGAATAAGGAGCAGAACAGGCAGATTGGCGGAAACACACTGCTGAGGGGAGCAGCGGGCGAGGCAGGCGAGGTCCGCAGCGCCATGTGGGAATCTGCCCGGCCGGGCTTCGAACTCGCATGGCCGCTGCCGACAGTGCCACAGCGTAGCGCTTAACTTCTGCACCACCAGGGAGTCCCTATACCACATTTTCTTGATCCAGTCATCTATTTTTGGGCATCTGGGTTGTTTCCATACCTTCGCTATTGTAAGTAGTGCTGCAATGAACATACGGGTGCTTGTATCCTTTTGAATTAGTGTTTTTGTGTCCTTTGGGTAGATTCCCAAAAGTGGTATTGCTGGGTCGTATGGTAGCTTCCACGTTTATTAGTTTGAGGAAACGCCATATAGCTTTCCATAGTGGTTGGACCAGTTTGCATTCCCACCAGCAGTGTAGAAGAGTTCCTTTTTCACCACATTCTTGCCAGCATTTGTTGTTGCCTTTTTTTTTTTTAATGTGTGCTCTTCTCACTGGCGTGAGGTGGTATCTCATTATGGTTTTGATTTGCATTTCCCTGATTATAAGTGATGTTGAACATTTTTTCATATGGTTGTTGGCCATTTGCTTTTCTTCTTTGGAGAAGTGTCTTTTTAGCTCTTCTGCCCATTATTTGACTGGATTGTTGACTTTGTTTTTGTTGAGTTGTGTGAGCTCCTTGTAGATTTTAGTTATCAGTCCTTTATTGGTTGTATTGTGTGCAAATATTTTCTTCCAGTTAGTAGGGTGTCTATTTGTTTTCATTATTGTCTCTTTTGCTGTACAGAAACGTTTTAGTTTGATGTAGTCCCACCTGTTTATATCTTCCATGACTTCCTTCGCTTTTTGGGATGTGTCATTCAAGATTTTGCTGAGATGTATGTCGTGTAGAGTTTTGCCTATATTTTCTTCTATAAATTTTATGGTTTCAGGTCTTACGTCCAGGTCTTTTACCATTTTGAGTTGGTTTTTGTGCAGGGTGTAGAGTCTAGCTTCATTTTTTTTGCTTGTAGCAGTCCAGTTTTCCCAGCACCATTCATTGAACAAGATAACCTTGTTCCATTGTATATTCTGTTTTTTTTTTATTGTTATTTATGTCTTTTACATTTTGTATTCCCCTTGGGTAGCCGACCACCAATTCACACATGATCGATCTCCGTGGTCCCTTGTGTCCTTTTCTACTCCATTTTGTACCCTTATACTCCCCTCACGCCCCCCACCCACCCACCCACTGAGTGTCTCTCTCCTTCTTGGTTTCCTTATAGTCCTGTTATAAGTGAAACCATTCTATATTTTTCTCTTTCTGGCTTATTTCACTGAGTATGATCCCCTCTAAATCCATCCATGTCGCTACAAATTGCATGTGTTTATCTTCTTTGAATGCTGAATAGTATTCCATTGTGTATATGTACCGCATCTTCTTGATCCAATCATCTATTTTTGGATATCTGTGTTGCTTCCATACCTTTGCTGTTGTGAACAGTGCCGCAATGAACATACAGTGCATGTATCCTTTCGGATTAGTGTTTTTGTGTCCTTTGGGTAGATTCCCAAAAGTAGTATTGCTGGGTCATATGGAAGCTCCATGTTGATCAGTTTGAGGAATTGCCATACAACTTTCCATAGTGGTTGGAACGGTTTGCATTTCAACCAGCAGTGTAGAAGAGTTCCTTTTTCTCCACATCCTTTCCAGCATTTTGTTGTTGCCTGTATTTTTAATGTGCGCTATTCTCACTGGCGGGAGGTGGTATCTCATTGTGGTTTTGATTTGCATTTCCTTGATTACAAGTGATGTTGAACATTTTTTCATGTACCTGTTGGCCATTTGCTTTTCTTCTTTGGAGAAGTGTCTTTTTAGCACTTCTGCCCATTTTTTGATTGGGTTATTGGCTTTGTTTTTGTTGAGTTGTGTGAGTTCCTTGTAAATTTTTGTTATCAGTCCTTTATCGGATGTATTGTGTGCAAAGATCTTTTCCCAGTTGGTAGAGTGTCTGTTAGTTTTGGTTAATTTCTCTTTTGCTGTACAGAAGCTTTTTATTTTGATGTAATCCCATCTGTTTATCTTGTCCTTCACTTCCTTCACTTAATTATGTCCTTGAGAAGTTTCTCTGTTCCTTTGTCTCTCTCCTCTCCTTCTGGGATTCCTATGATTCTGATGTTTCCTTTTCTCATGGTGTCAGTTCTCGAAGCTTTTCCTCATTCTTTTTCGTTCATTTTTCTTTTTCCTTTTCTGTCTTGGTTCTTTCAGTATCTTTATATTCCAGAGTGCTTATTCTTCCCTCCATGTGTTTTAATCTACTTTTATGACTCTCTCCTAATGTTTGTAAATCCTCCATTTCCTTCATTTTCTTCCTTATGGATTCATTCTCGTTTTTCAGTTCTTCATTTATATTCCTCAGTTCTTTGTTCTTCTCATTTAATTCTATTATTTTTTTTTATTATGGCTATTCTGAATTCTTTATCTGTTAGGCAGATGTAATCTTCTATGTCCATATTATTGGGTTCTGAAGAGGGATTTTCTTTCTGTGGTGTATTGTTTTGAGGGTCATTTGTAACTTTTTTTCTTCCTGTTGTTGGCCTTCTCCTTTGCTCTAATCATAGCATTCCTGTGCTGTTGGTGCCGGCGGGCATGGTTCTTAGTTCTACTTACTGAGGAGTGTTTGTTTTATCCTAGTGTCTGAGTTGCCTTGGCTGTGGCTTGGTATCTCCTGGATTTTCTTTTTTCTCTGTTGAATTTCTGTGTCTCGTAGTGTGTCTCCAATGTGTTTCCGGTTCCAAGTGGAATTAGGGTAGAAAAAGGGGTGGTGGTTTGTAGTAAAAAAATAAATAAATAAATAAAAAATAAAGAAAAAAAATTAAAAAGGTATTAGGTAGATGTAAACTTTGGGAGAGTTTTGTAGTCCTTATGCTTTTAGGTTTTGGAGTTTCCGGGTAGGCCCCCTGCTAGTGTTCAGCCCCCCCTTTCCAGTGTCAAATGTTGCTGTCATCCTACTGTCGCTGCTGTCGTTTTACAGTTGCTAGGAGTCTTTCTGTTCTTTCTCTCTCATCCCGTTTTTATTTTTCTCCTTCCCCTCAGTGTTTGCCTGGGGGTTATCCCTGCCCCTGTGGTTATGTCTGGTGGGGAGGGGTCAAGAGTTCCTGATCTTAAGTTTCTTTTCTGCTGCTTGGGCCCCACTACTCCACGATGGGGTGAAGGAGTGGAGGTTGTGGGCAGCTATTGGTGCGCATTTCACCTCCCCTAGATTCTGGGGGGCCACTGTGCAACCTCCTAGAAGTTAGGTGTGGGGCCACGGGGGTGGGTGGGTGTTGGGCCGTGGTCTCCACCAGCTGGAGTTTCTGTCGCCTTCCTGGGTGCCAAGGTGCAGACACTTTGTGGAGGGTGGTGAGGTTGGAGACAGTTCCAGCAGGAGCCTGTATCCCAGGTCAAGTTACCTCCAGTCAGGTTAGAGAAGAGAAGATTTCAGCTGCAGGTATCAGGTTATCAGGTTACAGACTAGGGAGGAGATTGTTTGAGGTGGTCTCAGCAATTTTTCCTGCCTGACCAGTTTCTCAGGCCAATATATCACCTAGCAACCAGTGGGGGATTAGGACCCCACACGGTGCTGGCAGTTTGTCCTCCCTGATAAGATGTTAACTAGCCCCAGGTGGGGGATGGGACGCAGTGACCCTCGAGCTTTCCTGCACTTCAGAGCTGCCATGGGGGGAAGAGAAGGGCTCATGGGGTGGGGGAGTGGGGAGTTGCGCTCCCCGTTGGTTGGCCAGAGCCCTCCAACCACACCGCAGTTTCTAACCTTGTATTCAGCTGCGCTCCGTAAAGCTGGTTTGCCCACCTCTCCTTCCTGTTATTCCTCCATGTGGGGTCCAATGTCTTTTCTCTTCCCTTTACTCCGACTTTTTGGTTTATCTTTAAGTCTAGAGCACCCACAGGGATGATTGTATTGTGTAGGGCATCCAGTTCTCCTCAGATCGGCTCTCAAAATTAGGGATTTTTCTGTCCATAAATCAATATTTTGTGGGAGCGCCTGATTCTAGCATCTGTTTGCCACCATGCTTTGGGGGCTTGTCTCCCATTGTATATTCTTCGCTCCTTTTTCAAAGATTAATTGTCATAGGTATGTGGATTTTTTTCTGGGTTTTCTATTCAACTCCATTGCTCTGGGATTCTGTTTTGGTTCCAGTACCATGCTGTTTTAATTATTATGGCTTTGTAGTATAGTTTGAAATCTGGGGGTGTAATCCCTCCATTTTCTTTCTTTTTAGTCTGGAAGGCATTGGCTATTCAAGGTTTTTTTTTTGTGGTTCCATATGAATTTCATCAATATTTATTCTATTTCTTTGAAGAACGTCATTGGGATTTTTATCGAAATAGCATTGAATCTGTAAATTGCTTTTGGTAGTATGGCCATGTTGTTAATGTTAATTCTTCCAATCCATGAACATGGAATGTCTTTCCATTTTTTTGTGTCCTCCTCTATTTCTCATAATAGGGTCTTATAGTTTTCTTTGCATAAGTCCTTTACCTCTTTTGTTACGTTTATTCCCAGGTATTTGATTTTTTTTTTCAATTTTGGAGGCGTGTTTCTCTTGATTTCTTCTTCTTCTGACTGAGTGTTTGTATATAGAAAGGCTACTGATTTTTGTGCGTGACTGAACTGGTCTATAATTTTGAGTAGATTTTCTATGGAGTTTTTAGGATTCTCTATGTATATTATCATATCGTCTGTGAAAAGTGATAATTTAATTTCTTCTTTCCCTATTTGGATTCCTTGTATGTATTTCTCTTGTCTTATTGCTCTGGCTGGGACTTCCAGTATTATAATAAAGAGCAATGGTGAAAGTGGACATCCTTGCCTTGTTCCTGGTCTTAGGGGAATGGCCTTCAGCTTCTCACCACTGAGAATAATATTGGCAATGGATTTGTTGTATGTGGCTTTTATTATGTTGAGGTATGTTCCTTCTATCCCAAGGATTTCAAGGGCCTTTATCATGAATTGATGTTGCAATTTGTCGAATGCTTTCTCAGCATCTATTGATATAATCATATGGTTTTTATTTTTCTTTTTGTTACTGTGTTGGATTACATTGATTGATTTTCGGATGTTGAACCATCCTTGTGTCCCTGGAATAAATCCCAGTTGGTCATGGTGTATTATCTTTTGGATGCATTGCTGGATCCTGTTGGCTAGTATTTTGTTGAATATTTTTGCATTAGTGTTCATTAGAGAGATTGGTCTGTAGTTTTCTTGTGTTGTCTTTGTTTGGTTTTGGTATTAGTGTAATATTGGCTTTGTAGAATGTGTTTCGTAGTATTCCTTCTCAATTTTTTGAAAAAGTTTGTGTAAGATAGGGATTAGTTCATTTTTGAACATTTGGTAGAATTCCTTTATGAAACCATATGGTCCTGGGCTTTTGTTTTGGGGGAGGGTTTTGATTACTGTTTCAATTTCACTGCTTGTGATTGGTCTGTTTAGATGTTATATATCTTCTTTATCTAGTTTTGGGTGGTTGTATAGTTTTAGGAATTTGTCCATTTCCTCTAAGTTGTTGAACTTGTTTCCGTATAGCTGTTCATAGTAATTTCTGATTATTCCTTTGATTTCTGCTGTGTCTTTTGTAATTTATCCTCTTTCATTTATAATTCTATTTATTTGTGTTTTCTCCCATATTTTCTTTGTAAGCCTGGCTAGAGGTTAGTCTATTTTGTTTATTTTTTCAAAGAACCAGCTTTTGGTTTCATTGATCTTCTTGATTGTGTTTTTTTTTTTTTGATTTCCATTTCATTTATTTCTGCTTTGGTTTTTATGATTTCCTTTGTTATGTTGGCTTTTGGGTTTGTTGTTGTTGTTGTTGTTGTTGTTCATTTTCTAGTTCTTTGAGATGGGAGATTAGATTGTTTCTTTGGGTCGTTTCTTGATGTGAGCCTGTATTGCTGTATATTTCCCTCTTATGACTGCTTTTGCCATGTCCCAGATATTCTGGAGTGTTGCATTTTCTGTGTCATTTATTTCTAGGCATTTTGAAATTTCTTCTTTGATCTCCTCATTAGTCCAGTGGTCTTCCAGCAGTGTGGGTGTCAATCTCCGTGGAATAAGGGGATTCCTTTTTTCTTTTCATGGTTTATTTCTAATTTGATTGCTATGATCTGAGAAGATAGTAGATATGATTTTGAGCTTAGTGTATCTGTTGAGGTTTGTTTCGTGACCTACTTTGTGATCAATCTTGGAGTATGATCCATGTGCACTTGAGAAAAATGTGTATTCAGATTTTGGGGGATATAGTGCCCTATAGATATCTGTTAGGCCCATGTGGCCCTAGTCAAGAATCCATGCCTCACAAAAAGGAAGTTAGATTAGTTTTCCAAAATGTGCTTCTGTCTTCAGTTTCTTGCAGCTGTGTTGTAGCCAGTGTGTTTTCATTCCTAGGATATTTTTTTTTTATTGTGACCTACTCCATATCATATGCGTAGACGCTGAATATTTTTCCTTCTCCTGCCTCTGGGAATGGATATCCGAGCAGAACCAAAGAATAAAGATTGTGTTTTCATTTTTCCAAATAAACTTTTAAATTTTATGGCAGAGGCAATAAAATTTAAAAAATTTTGAGTGATCAAGTCCAGGAGAAAAGTTACCTTGTCCCCCCAAATAATTACAATTCAATTACATGGGAATAGGAAGTATTGAAGAAGATAAATAATTGAGTTTGGTGAGGTTTATTAAAAAAGGCTCAGACATAGACAGAGATATATGGCAACTTTGTAGGCATCATATTTTAATTAGTTTACTTAATTATTATTAAGAATCATTTATGGGCCTCCCCGGTGGCGCAGCGGTTAGGCGCTGCGCTGTGGAGCTGTCGGCAGTGGCGACACGAGTTCAACGCCCGGCCGGGGAGGTTCCCACATGGTGCAGCAGACCTCTCCTGCCTTGCCCGCTGCTCCCCTCAGCAGTGAGTTTCTGACGATCTGCCTGTTCTGCTCCCCACTCTGTCTCTGGTGAACCCTCTTGCCGCTTCACGCCTCTGGCCTGTACTCCAGCTTTAATGCATAAATAAATAAATCTTTTTAAAAAAAAGAATCATTTATTATAAGATGCATATTTTTCCCAATCATCTCAGTAACAATTCAGTAGCTTTGAAAATAAAGTATCCAGCACCTTCCTGGTGGTGAAAGGGGTTAAGTCTCAGGACTATGAAGCTGTTAGCAGCCACTGCAGCGTGAGTTTGATCCCCGGCCATGGAGATAACCCTCATGGCGCAGCAGACCTCTACTGCCTTGCCTGCTGCTCCCCTCAGCAGTAAATTTCAGTAGATCCATCTGTTCTGCTCCCCACTCTGTCTCTGGTGAATCCTCTCACTACCCCACACCTCTGGCCTACACCCCAACTCTTGTATGCATAAATAAATAAATCTTTTAAAAAAAGAAAATAAAGTATCCATATATGCATGGGCCCTCTTATAACTCTGAATTAAACTCATGCTCTAGTAACACTTCATCCTATTTTATAAGAATTCATATTACCAGGTTGAATTTCCTAATGATTCTCTGTTCTGTATTCTTTCCTGTAAGTGAATCAACTTGTCAGTCTTTATGACAACAAAGAAAGAAATGGACCAACTTAGATGGACTCATATATCATTAAGTCCACAGACCTGTAGTCTTTGGTGGCATATTTGTTTATTTAAATCTTCTTTACTTTCTTTTAATAAAGAATTAAAATTTTGTTCATTCCAGTCTTGCATCTTTGGTTAGATTTATTTCTGGAACTGTGTGTGTGTGTGTATAAATATAGATATAGATATATGATTACATGAGAGTTTTGATATTACATTTAAAACTAACTTTTGCTAGTGAATGTGCAGTTGCTGTCTCTCTACCTATCTATCTGTAATGAATTTTGTTGAACATTCTGAGTAGTTACCACATTTGACCTGCAGATTCTATTGTTAGCTATTATATGTGCTCACAAATACTCTAGTCTTTTCAATCTGAGAACATAGTAAGATTGCACTCCCCTACCTTTTTGAAACTAGATGTGTTTCTGACTTTACTTGGCCATTGAAGTATATAAAATGTGAGTGGAAGTCACACTTGCCATTTCTGATTGCTGGTGATCAACCTCAATTTTCATTTCTACTCTCACGACAAGTGATAATAGGCATAAAAGCTGTGTCTCAAGATGGTTATCATCAATTGCAACCCCTGAGAGAGCAAAGAGTTCTTCCCTGCTCACCCTCCTATAGTATGAA
Source organism: Scalopus aquaticus (assembly GCA_004024925.1). Lineage (NCBI taxonomy): Eukaryota > Metazoa > Chordata > Mammalia > Eulipotyphla > Talpidae > Scalopus > Scalopus aquaticus. The sequence continues at coordinate 35,657 of PVIJ01006911.1, read as the reverse complement.
TATAAATTTTCATTTTTTAAAATTGTGAAATTTTTTGTTTCTTTGCTATCACAGAATAACCTAACCCATTTAAATTAATATAATTCTAGTAAGGTTTGCATACACAATTGTCTTTCAAAAATTACATTTAATGTGATTTTCTTCCTTTTCAATAATCATATTTTCTATGGTTTAAAACACTAGCTAAGACCTCTAATCTATAAGTAAATAAGTGAACATGTAATGCACACTATTGTCTTATTCCTAATTATAAAGAAAAATTTAGCATATAATATGAGGATTATCTTAGGCAATTTTATGGATTTGTTTTATCATATTAAAAAAAATTTCTCTTCCATTCCTGAGTTTGCCAAAAAGGATTTTTTTTAATCATCAGTGGGTTTTTCAGTTTATCAAATGCTTTTTCTACATCTAAAGATATGCAGTTATGGTTTAAATTTTTTAATTCTTAATGTGGTGAATTATGTTACTTGATTTTCATAATGTAAATCAAAATTACATTTCTGGGTTTAGTTCAACTTTCTTATCTTGTAAAATGTATTGTTGGATCCAGTTCATTAACATTTTGCTTAAAATTTTGTCATTTATGGGGTCTCCCTGGTGGCACAGCGGCCAGGTGCCGCACTGTGGAGCTGTCAGCAACAGCAACACGAGTTTGATGCCCTGGCCAGGGAGATTCCCACATGGTGCAGCAGACCTCTCCTGCCTCGCCTGTTGCTCCCCTCAGCAGTGTATTTCCATCCATCTGCCTGTTCTGCTCCCCACTCTGTCTCTGGTGAACCCTCTCGCTGCCCCACACCTCTGGCTTGTACCCCAGCTTGTACAAATAAATCTTTAAAAAAAAAATGTTGTCATTTATATTCTTGATCAACATTGGTTTATAATTTTCCTTTCTTATATTTTCCATGAGACAGTTAGATATCGAGATTATGAAATGATTTAAAAATACACTTTGTTTACCTAGATTAGGAGATACATACATACAATTCAGTCTGTTTGTTTCACATACATACAATTTATAAATGAATAAATATTCATGTAGTGGAGGCTATACTAAGCTTTTTAGTGATGCAGGGATATTGAGACTGTTTGCTGAACTATGGTGTATGTAAAAGATATAAATTTCCTAGTTTGGCATTCAGAGCTCTTTACGTTCTAGCTCAGGATCTTATTTCATATATCAAGCCTAAGGGAAAAATATTATTCTTATTTTCCATCATCTATATTCCTTTTTTTAAATAAAAGTATAAAATTGATATTTCAAATCCGTAACAGAATTTTTATGATCACTTGTAAAATCTTACCCTTTTCATATGAATTTATGTGGGCTCTAGAAGATTTACTGAGTTCTCTAAGCTCATATACATAAGATCCAACCTTTCAATTTTTGTGAGATTAATTCTTCTCCCATCTATTCTTCTACAACAGAGGACATGTCTCGTCAGTGGGTGGTTATAACACACTATACCAAAATCATCAATCTCTCACATATGACCTACTCTGAAGGTGTAATACTTATTTTAGTTCATTGTCTATGTGGGTAGAAAATGCCAGGTATATTGTAGCTATGCAATAAATACTTTGGGATTGTATATACTATTGAATGAAGGACTATGTCAGTGACTTTCATTAGGTTGTAACCTTCCTGAAGACAGATTTAATGCACAGAATATATTCATTACACATGTATTAAGTCAAGGTATACATTGAATACACCAGTACTGGAATTAACCCAGTGATTTTTTTCCACTCTGTTTTGCTAAACTGTAGGTTAAAGACATAAGTTGGCAAATAGTATCTATTTGAATTACCTCACAATTCTTTTTTTCCCCCTGGAATAGAATTAATTTTGCAGGAGTTAACAGGGATTCCTTGAGGAAATTTTCTATAAAAAACAGTCTGTTTTAAAAGATTGCCTCGTGGATTGTTATGTTAAATGCTTACAAGACAATACAGAATGACTTGCTATCCAGGTGCTTTTCGTGAAGTAAAAGGACTGTCCTATTGCTGTGTGTGTGTGTGGTGACAAAGTGAGACTATGTGTATGGAACAAGGTAGGATGTAAAAATACTTATAAAATATAATCAAAAGTGACATGTGGTTCCACAGCCAGGGACCAGGAGATATGTAAAGAGACTGAAAGTATGGTATTTTCTTTAATTAGACATTTATGCATAACAGCACAGTCAAACATGCTCTATTTGAGTTAAAAATTTAAATTATTGAGATGATAATGTGCTTTTTGTAATTATTTGTGCATTTCCACAGCACTCGTTATTGCAAATAAAAATGTAATTGAGATTCTACCCTAAAATTGAATCATTCATAATTTATAGAAGATGCAGCTTTGCAATAAATTTCATGTAGCTGGTTGTGATACTAGTTATCATCAAGTTACAAGTCAAATCTATCAAAATGCTCTTGGATCACAATAGCAACATCACCATGGTCTACTCAGTGAACCCTTGGAATATTGGAAGAAAATATATAGCAGTATTTGGGTCTCATTTATATTCTAAGCTGATGTGTTTGGGTTTCATTTGAGAAATGATAGGAGTGAGTATAATAATATCAGTTTATATTGCTAATTGTATGGTTTTCAGTGCATATGTGGTTACAGATATAATGCTGAGTAATGGATAAAAATGTGGACCTGAAATCAGATTGTAGGTACATACCCAGTTCGAACACATAAACTGCATGACCTTTAGCACTTTTCAGTTTTCTCATTTCTAAGCAAGAGCAATGGTAATAACTGGCTTTTTAATGATTTGGGGATTTGATAAGTTAATAAATGTAAAGAAGTTATGACAATGCAAGGTATATTGAAACAGTGTATTTGTGGGGATTATGACAAAAATGATATGATGATAATGGTGATGACAATGACTATGGCATAATGTTAAAACAGAATTGACTGTGAGTTCCTTTGTTGGGGCCAGGGAGGTGTTTGGTTAAGCAAAATTTCACCTTAAGGAAAATGAAACTGAGTAATGATCAAATATGTTCAATTTATTTACTCCTGTCTCTTCTCCTTGGGTCAGATTGGGGTCAGTCATAACTATTGTTAAATAAAGATGTTGGAAAGAAATGTGACTGGAATATAAAAGCTGGAATTCAAATAAGTAGAATTTGGAATGGATAAGAAAATCTAGCCCTGCCCTACGTTAGCAACTTCTTCTGAGAAGAACTTTTTATTTCTTCCTATCAAGTAGACATAGGAATTAAATATATGCTAAGGAGAGTGACACTGAAGGGAGAATATTTGGGATATTAAAATGATAAAATCTTTGTGAAAGTCTCCTCTGTCACTTTTGGCCTTAATTATTGTTCAACTCCCTTAAAGTGGCAAGCAACAAAGTTCTTTAAATAGGCCCCAAAGAGTTACTGCTAAATCTTACCTTAAACATGACTGTCACAGATGGGGTGGATTGGGAGAGGGGTCAAGAGACCCTTCCACAGCTCAGATTTGAAGTGTTTATTCCTGGATTTTCTTGTAAGCAGGTAAACACAATATCTATACTGTAGACTATAAATGCGTCATCTTTTCCTTAAGATCATCTTAATAATATTTTCCTTTCTCTAGCATACTCTATTGTAATAATATAGTATGTAATATGTGTAACATACAAAAATGCTGTTAATCAATTGCTTATGCTATCAGTTAGGCTTCAGTCAACAGCAGGTTATTAGTAGTTAAGTTTTGGGGGACTCAAAAGTTATATATGGATTTTCAACTGAGCCAAGGTCAGTGTGCTTTTCAAGGATAGCTGTTTTTCTAAATGTCCAAAATAACTACATAACTTTTATTAAGAAAAGTCTGGAGAAATGTGAAACATGGACTATAATTGAGAGGCATTAAGATTAAATAGTCCAGATATGTGTTCAGTAATACAAGGTAGGGAATGCTGTCTTATGGGTCATGTCAGTAGAGAGTGAGGCATATCTTGAATAGAGGCAGTGTGCTGGGTTTGTTGATTGTATGTGAGAAATTAGAGAAGTACACAGGGTAGATATTGATGATGTAAATTTTCCTTGAGAGTCTGAGGGTATTGATGGGGAAGACAATCAAGTGTTAGAGATTTTAAGGTATGTGTCTGGAGCTGGTCTTATTTATAGTGCATTGGAAACACAAGTCAGAATTTCAGAAAAGAAAGTAGCTGAAAATTCATCAAATTGGAGCCAAAGATATAAATGGATAAAATCACAGGAGAAAAACATATGAAATGACTAAAAAGGGGGAAAAATTACAGGACCCTGATAAACCTCAACATTCAAAAGAAAGATGGATAAGGTCATGAGAAAAAAAAAATAAGGAATGAGTCTTCCTTTATTCTCTCGTTTATTGAGATCGCCAGATTTTCTGTGCCCAGCTCCTGTGCTAGAAACCTATCCGTAGAGCTCAGATCAAGCAGTCAGGTGCCTACTAGACATTTCCATTTCAACTTTCCAAAGGTAATTCAAACTCCTAAAAGTAGCCTTCATCATAACTTGCTGAATCATATACTCCTTCATTTCCCATCTTTAAGTGGAGGGCACCATCATTCACTCCATAGTTCAAATTTAAGCAAATCTCTTGAATATTCTAGGATAATTTCCCCTCTATATATTCTACATGTAAGATCACTAAAATCTGGTAATTTTGTACCATTTAGAGCTTTCTAACCTATTTCTTTCCTTAATTAATTAAAGCCATTCCCTTTTGTGATCTTCATGTTTTGTTAAACTAGTTGCTCCAAACTTCTTAATTGCTTACTTTTTACCCTCAGCTAGTTCTGCACGGCCCTTGTGATTCAGTGATTTCCCTGCATTGAACGTAGTAGTGACTTCCCATAAATAAAATTCAAATTTGTTGGAATTGAACATAATGACAGGATTTGGGCTTTGGTTACCTATTAAGCTTTATCTTTTACAATTCCCTAAATATGAATCTCCAAATACACCACGCTGACCTGAATTTCAGAATTATCTGATCTAATAGACCTCATTATGTATTTAATTACTTCAAAAATCTAAATAAGTGGTCATAAACTATTGCCTGTGGGTCAAATCAGGATAACTCCTGCTTTTAAAAGTATAAAGTTGTTGGAATATAGCCATGCCTCTTTATTTACATATCATCTATGGATGCTTTCACCACTGTAAAGCAGAGTTGAATAATTACAATAAACACTATCTGTCCCCCCAAATCTGTGATAATTGTCTGACTCTGTACAGAAAAACTTCTCTAAATGCGTCCAAATTGATGTTATTTATTTTTTTAAGATTTTATTTATTTTTGTGTAGAAGAACTGGGATGTAGGCTAGAAGTATGGGGCAGATGTGGAGAAGTGAGAAGATTCACCAGAGACAGAGTGGGGAGCAGAACAGGCAGATTCACTGAAATACACCACGGGGGGGGGGGGGGGGGAGCAGCAGGTAAGACAGGACAGGTCTGCTGAGCATTAAGTGGGTTGGCTCCCTCCCTGGCCTGGGATCAAACTCAGGCAGTTGTGGTGATAGCGCTGACCTAGGCCACCAGAAAGGTCCCCAAATTGATGTTATAAATCCTAAGGAAACTTGATTCAAAACAGGATTTCAAAAGTCAAGTAGTGTTTTTATAGAACATTATTTTATTCATTATAAACTTTATAGTTGTTTGTTTTATTTAAAAATATTTTGTCATTTATTATAGCCAAAAAATCTTTATTGTGTCCTCTTTATTCATAACTACTGAGTATTCATGCCATCTTTGAAAATTCCATTCCAACAACGTTATTCTCCACTTAAATACTTCCATTATTCATAGGCCAGGAAAGTAAAATTCAAACATGTCCTGACCTGTGGCGATGGTGAGAAAGGACTTCACAGACCTCCCACCCCAGGGACTGGCGGACTGAGCTGTGGAGATCCCGCAGCTGCGGTTTCTGCTGAGGTCATAGCTCCCGTGGGCTGTTTCTGGCCAGCGACTGAGTTCACCGTGGACTCTAAAGTCAACCTTTCTAGCCAACAGGTGCTCCTCTGATGCTGGCTTTGGGCAGAGGATTCCTGGCTGACCTTGTCAGATATACATTTCCGAATAGTCTAGGATGTTTCCAGACTAGAACCTTCTTTCCGCCCCTCCTCCAATCAGTCAGGTTTGCATCACGATCTGACCCCTTTGCCAGCCATCTGTCCAAGTCCCTTTTCCCATTTTTCTTTCACCAGCATTTTCCTAGTAAATTCTATTTTCATTGGTTCTATCTATTCTATCTCGTTAGTTCTATCTTCGTTTTAGCTACTCGCGGGACTCAGGTTCTTCCCTTTTCTAAAAGTGGGCTCTGTATTTTAACTTCCCCGCCTCCTTTCCTGTTTTCAATTTCTCCCTGCTACTTCAGAAAAGAGTATCAACCTGTTTTTCCTTTTTGGCAGGGTGGTTAAATGTCCCTAGTGGAGTATTTTCAGTGAAATAATATAATGGGGACATTCTGCACCTCATTACCTCCTTAAAAGCAGTACAGTCTGTAGAATTGCAGAGTGAGGTATTATTCTCTGGAACCCACCCACACAGTTTTAGAAATAGTAAGCAAATCAGACACATGGGTTTCTATTCTTGTCCGGAAAGTTTTCTATTCTGGTTAATAAAAGGGGCAGAGAGAGCTAGACCATCTTATTCTCGAATGGTGCCTATTAATTGATTTATTAAGTAAATATTTTTTGAATGCTTGCTGTATGTGTCAAGTACTGTTCTAGTCCAGTGAATCAGGCCCTTCAATCACAGCCTTTAAGAATTTAGTACCAAATGTCTCATGCTATGCTGTGTCTCATTGGAAGAGTTTGATGGCTAAGGAATTAGTCAAGCAATTAGAAAGTACCCTTTGCCAAAATCTAGCCACCCACATATTCTACAATTTTAAAGTTGATTTTTCTTACTTTAAATTGAAAATACGCCTTTGAAGAGTTAAGACTAAAATTGAATCACAACTTAGAGTTCTTTTTTATTATTATCAACCAGATAATTATATCTCAGCTAGTAACTAAGGAAATTTGCCAGTGTAAAGATTAGCAATGTAAATTTAACTCAAGAAAACATATAAGAGCCAAACAGAAATATATGAAAAATATAATCACTAAAATAAATTTAAAAATGAAAAGATGAGATAAATATGAGGAACGAATTAACATTCTGCAAGATCATATTGAGAAAATCTTTCCCCCAAAAGTATTTTAAAAAACAGGCAGAAGAATATGGCTGAGATATATAGTAAATAGAAGTAATTGTGATGGCAAAAGACTAGTTCCAGAAAGAGAAAAATAAAAATTAAGAGGAAGAAATTATTGTGCAAATCATGGAGATAAACTTCTAAAAAAAAAAAAAAGATGACACTTCAGTTTGAAAATGTTTGTAAAGTGCCATTGAAGTAAAGCTCTTAGACATAAAAACAATCATGAAATACAAGAATTCTATAGATGCCAGAAAATCCCAAAGCTAAAGAAGTAACAGATCATATTTAAAGGAAAAGACATTTTTAAGATTGCACTAGAGACAGCTTGGAATATAGTTTACCAGGTACTGAAGGAAAAGGTTTTAGAACCTAGAATTTTGATGCACCAATATTGTCTACTAAAATAGTCTCAGTCATTCAAGTCCTTAGAAATTTTAATCCACATAAAGCCATTTAGTCCACATCAAAGGGCAAAGGATTAGTATAAAAATGTATAAAAACTAACAGTAAAATGAAGTTTTATTTTATGGAAATAAAATTAAAACACCAATAATTTAACTTTAAAATTGGCAAATTGAACACATTATCAGAAAACAATCTAAGATATGATCAGCATCACTTGTATTGTAAATTGTAAATTGAGAATTCAATGAGATGATGTGCTAAACCTGTTCAATTAGAAAATAAGGAAATGTCCACTCACATTTCATTGGTGCTATAACTCAAGCATCAAGGTTAGCATCAAGAAGAAAAAGTGGCGACTGTGATCTAGTTGTGTTCTCAAGAAGAAGAAATTTTATTTCTGTCACACTAGCCAAACACTCTTTTCACTATACCAATTTAACATAGAGGCTAATTTATGTACATTTCTTCCACAAAATTCACAAGAAGCTAAAGATTGAGAAGTTTATTCCATGTTAGGACCTGGAACAAATCAAATGAACATTTTCAATGAATGGTATGAATGTGACTGCTGAGAGATCTAAAAGGCATTTCCAATAAGAGGACACAGGGCTTTCCTGGCCATTTTGCCATGATTAACATCACAATGGTCACCTGAAAAAGGACAAGATAACATACTTATCTATTTCTACTAATGACATTTCTGATACCAAATATGTTTGGTGTCAACATCAACAATTTTCCAACTCTCTGGACCCCAATTGTGTGACCTACAATTCAATTCAATTTTGACCCTGTCTACTGAGAGTTCACACAGTCTACAGGTTGCAGTGTCACTCTCTCTCTTGCCTGTTGCAATTGCTGGGCTTCCTGTACTTTTGACGGACTAATGTAAGTGAGAGGTTTCCCTGACTCCCTCCTCAGGTTCAAAAGTTGCTAGAGTTACTCACAAAATTTAGGAAGACATTTTATTACCATTACTGGCTTATAAATGACACAACTCAAGAGCAGCCAAGTGGAAGAGACGCATAGGGAAAGGTATGAGAAAAGTATGTGGGCTTCCCATGTGTTCTGCTGAGGTACCCGCTTAATATCTAGGTTTGTTCAATCTCCAAACCCTGTAATTTTGAGTTTTTTCAGACGTTCCATTAAATAGGCACACTTTTGAAAATCATCGACCATTGGTGATAGAACTCATTCTCCAGCCCCTTTGCTTTTCCTCAGGTCAAGACAGAACTGAAAATGCCAGCTCTCTAATCACATGGTTGGTTTTTCTGGAGAAAAGACCTCATGCTGAAGTTGTCTAGAAGTCCCTTATGCAAGAGTCATATCACTAGTTTACCAAAGTTACTCTTATCACTCCACGTATATTCTAAGCAATTTAGGAACTCTGTGTCAAGAACCAGAGACAAAGATGAGACTTTTAAACAAAAGATATTACTATCACTCAGGAAATTCCAAAGGTTTAGAAAACTTTGTGCCAGGAACAGGGACAAAGATTAAATACACATTTCTTGTATCCCAGTATCATACCCCCGCCCCACTTGTTTTGGTGCTACAGATTAAGTCAATGTAAAATGTCCAAAAATTAAGAAACATCTTCGTGATACTGTGTTTAATTATGGTGTCCATTTTTATTAAATACATATTTTTGTATGGCATATGTATTAGTGCCTGTCCTGAGTAGTTTAAAATGCATTATCTCTTGGATGAGATAAGAATGTGTTACGCATGGTAGTTATGGTCAGTAAAATTGCCGGAGCACTGAATAAGCAGTCTGAGCCATTGCTTACAGGGGAAATATGGGCAGCCTTCCTTCCAGCCACTGGTCACAAAATTTTCATCAACCACTCAATACACAATCCCGTTTTATTGTTGCTTCTGTTTAAAGACCTTTTTATTTAATATGGAATATTTATTAAATACTTAGCATTGAACTCATGACCAAGAGCACTCTGACCTTTGCCTGAATGAAACTTACCCATATTTTTCTCTTTAAGTTTCATCACAACTGTCAGAGTAAAGGGGAAAATTTCCCCATATCTCTGGGTTCATTTGAGGCTGGACAAACAAGTAACATCAAAAAGATTCAGAGGAAAAAAGGGCAAATTTAATAACATACTTTTGGAGAATTTACATGGCTATAAATTCTAAAGTAAAATGATAAACCTATATCCCCTGCTAAGAGACCTGGGGCAAAAAAAAAAAAAAAAAAAGAAAAGAAAATAGACTTTACACATGATGAGAAGAGAATGACTTCATCTTAGAGGTAAAAAGATGAGCTACTTAGACAATGATACTCCCTCAAACTACATTCTTCTAGGTTAGAGAAAGCAACAATCACTTCTTTGATTAGGGAAAGAGCAAAACAGTTTGGCAGAGAGGCAAGAGCTCCTTCTCACTATTCAGGGCACCATGATTGATCTTAGTTCTATCAAGGTCAAGGTCAATATGTACAACAGTGTGATAATATTAGAAAAAGGTCTACTTTAGCTGTCTTGGAAAAAAAATTGTCTGGCTTAATTTGGGGAAACTGATCCCATACAGCCTTCCTGTGGTTAGGAACACCAGACAGCATCTCAGTACTGTGACTGGGACCATTTAAGCAGCAAAATCATCATTTAAAAATGTGTAAAGGGCCTCCCCGGTGGCGCAGCGGTTAAGCGCTGCGCTGTGGAGCTGTCGGCAGCGGCGACGTTAGTTCGATGCCTGGCCGGGGAGAATCCCACATGGCGCAGCAGACCTCTCCTGCCTTGCCCGCTGCTCCCCTCAGCAGTGTATTTCTGATCTGCCTGTTCTGCTACCCACTCTGTCTCTGGTGAACCCTCCCGCCGCCCTACGCCTCTGGCCTGTACCCTGGCTTGTATGTATAAATAAAAAAATAAATCTTAAAAAAAATAAATAAATAAAATAAAAATGTGTAAAACATGACACTAAACGCTTAATGCAATGGACAGCTGTTTATAATAGATAAGTTGAAACTACAAGCAGAGTCTCACCTTGTTTGAACTCAGATGGGAGCATGAACACTGGATAATTTGAACTTTTCACTTCTCTGTGTATGCCCAAAAATGACCATGAAAGCATCCCTGGGTATTGTTCAGGGTTGCTAATAGATTTTAGGTAGTAGGAAAATTCAAAATACAGAATATATAAGTAATAAACATTAATTGTACTCTTCTTATGTCCATTTTACAAATACAAAAACCGTGGTTAGAGAAGTCAAGCTACCTATACACATGGTGAGTGGTACACCTGAGGTCTGCTTGCCTTCTGAAATCAAGCTTTTTGTCATGATGCGATTTACCTCACGACCCCCTATTATATTCGGGACCTAATTACCCTCTATAAGGATATTTAAACATGCAAGCCATTAGTCTAAATGATTTTTAAATTATCTTAAAATGTTAAGATTCAGTTATCATTTTTATATTGTATTTTTTTATTATGAGATCACGTTGGTTTACAACACTATACATGATTCATAGGTATAGATTCACACCTCTTCAGATACGTGTTACTGCACCATGCCCATCAGCAAAGCAATCCTCTACCGTGGTCCATTGTGACCCCTCCCTGCTTACCCCTCACTCCCAATTCTGTTAACCTCAATATTAGTCAGTTTCCTAAGATTTGTCTAGTTTTATTTTATCTGTTCCTTTGTTTTATTTCCCTGTATTCCATGTATGTGTGAAATCTCCAGAATCCTTTTATTTGTGCAATTCAAATGTATTTATAACAATTTATCTGTTGGGCCAATATATTTTTCTATAATCTCTCAGCAGTTTTAACTAGATTTCATTATGACCTATTTGTAATATTTCTTTGCCTTTTACTATAATGTAAAACATTAAATACAGACTAAGTCTTTTTTACAAAAATCCATACTAAGAATGTCTCTGTATTTTGCTCTTATCATTCAGTGAAAGGCACAGATCTAATTTTGTACAGACTATAGTTTGTTTTTTATTCATATCACATACCTCTGGTTACCCTCTGGGGCCATGCACAATAACATGGTTAGGAATTACAAATACCCAGTTGGTCTTTTTCAGGAACTCAATTTGACCTTAACCCTCAAATGTAAGCTCTGAAATTCTTTGCCATATATGACACTTTAAATCATAATTTCTAATTTTAATTACTTCATGAGTTACTATAGCTTTAAGTGGATAAATCACCCCTTATTTTACATCAATATGCCTATTGAACTACCTTCCTGAAGCAATCAGAACTTCAAAGGGACTTTCTTGGGTCAGGGAGGAAAGAGGAAGAAATCAAATGGGAAATTAAATACAATCTCAAAAAGATATTTCCTGGACATTAAAACACTAACTCCACATTCCTACATGTTATTGAAATAGAAATTTGTGCAAATTATTTTAGTAAAGGTGGATCTGTCACAAATACAGAGGTAACCAAGAAGAACTTACTTGTACCTTATATGAGAATACATCTTCTTAGAACAATTTTAAATTCTTCCTAACAGCAAGAATATGACTCAATTTGTTATTTTTATATAATAAAATATTTATCATTTTCTCATATTTTTACTAGAATTTTTTTGGGGGGACAAATGTGTGGATGACCTTTTTGAACAATTTTGCCTCACTGCCGTTATGTTATTGGCCTCAGTGTTTCTTAAACCCTGTTCATGAAGTATTCATGAACAGCTACAGCTGTAATTATCTAGAGTTCAGGCATGATATATAAAGGAAGGTACAGTGATTTGTGATGGTTTTAACTTCTTCATAGAAACTCAATTAAGTCAATGGATAGAATGAAGAACTCAGTATCTTTCTTCCTTAACCAGAGTCTAATCAAATCTCCTGCAACTGACAAAGATCACATTATAGTAGTCCTCTCCAACCTTAGTTCCTGAAAATATGCCAGATACCAACCATTCCAAGTATCCAACTCACTCATTGTTCTTTACTGCCTCTTGGAATGTTCTAAATACCTCAGCAGCTCCTGCCTATCCCGTTCTTTCTCTCTTTTCTAGACAGCCATATTTGCAAAGGCCGTATCAGTGCCAGCACCTGTCAAAGGGCAGCAGAAACCTACCTGCCATCATCCATCTTTGCTCACTTGAACAGACCCTTGATCTGGTTTCTGATGTACTTTATTCCCATCGCTCTTAGAGACTAGTCAAGTAGTGTTTCATAGGCTTTTAGAATTATTGAACTCCTTCTTCAAATGAAATCTTTAATGAAAGTCTACTATGTAAAATAGATAAAAGGTAACTACTAGATAAAATAGATAAAGTAGATAAAAGCTGATTTAGGTGCACAGATTTCCTTTGCTTTAATAATACTCTTGCCACTGAAACATCACCATAAGATATGATGGCTTTGTAGTATCTATTTTAAATCCACTGGACCAAGTCAGAGACCTGAGTTTGGGTCTTGGTCTTGTTAAACTCCTTCTATCTGGAAATTCTCTGGCACTATTCTCGTTGCTCCATACTCTTTTCAGAGTAGTAATTTATGCTCATTCCCAATAACTAGAGTGGGACTTTTTTACCTCCTGTATGTTCCTATTCCTGCGAGAATAGGTTTCCATTGTGAAAAGAGAGCTTGATACAGCTTCAAATAAATTGCTTCAAGATCTTCTTAGTTTGTTAGAACTCAATCACTTATGTTGTTTGCTTTCATTGATTCCATCCGCCAGCTCGGACTCCATCTAATATATATCAGCTTCAGTTGCATAGAAGTAACTAAAATATATGAAGACAGATATAATCAATTTAAATATAGTGGGAGATTTGAGACTTAAAACTGAGACTCCTCCAAAGCCTTCCTCCTCCATCTTTGTTGTTCTTTGACCTTTACCACAATTTCTTCCAGAAGTTCCTTAGGTTTCCTTACCATGAGACTGCTAAACTTTGTGTTGCTGGGTGCTGAAGTTGCCATTGGCATTACAAAATCCCTATTTTTCTGCACTTGGTGAGATGCAACAGCAAACCTAATTTGACACAGTATACCTATTGAAGTAGGGACTTTGTGGTGAACTATGAAACCCTGAACTGGGGAGCCCTGGATGACGCTATTTGGTGTTGAAGGTGACTTTTCAAGAGGTTGGGCTGCTTTAGGTCCAGCAAAGCCATATTCAATGCTGAGGGGATTAAGATCTCCATAGACACATAGTTCAGTTCTACCCAGTATGCATGATAACATACAAGAATTGGATTAAACAATGAGAAGAACAATGGAGAAAGTGAGGTCAATTCTGGGCATTGATGATATAGTCCCAAATAGATTTCAGCAGTTGTTTTGAGAGAACAAAGGCCTACAGAGGTGAGATAATGATGATGGATTCCTTTAAGAGTAGACATAATAGTTTTCTATACCTTCATTTCAGATACTTTTAAAAATTGCATTAGAGAGAAAAATGCTGTATACCCAAGCTATACACTAACATATACACACAGAATCACACACATGCAGGCATGTGCACCTGTTTGAATAATATATGTACCTAATTAGTTACTATTTTGCATTTTCTATGTTTTTATGGTAATCATTGCTTTATGTTCTGAATGTGTGACCTTGAGATTCAACCACTTTAACATCACTCTTATTATTATTCATAAGATGCATTCAGGGTGAAAAGTTCTTACAGAAAAATTTCATTGAGTTCTGATCATGTTGACCAAACCCAGTTGACTATTCCATAGTTCTGACAGAGAACAATAGTTATTTGATACTGTGAGGCCTAAAAGAACAGAAATTCCAGTATTTGGGGTATAGAAATAATCCAGTTTCATATGTGGAGTAACCCAATCAATGATGCATTACTTTAGACCTGAGTGTGCAAGGGGGACAGTCATAGAACCATTTCTACTACCAGATGGTGTTTGTCTGCTTCTGTGTACTAATTGCTATCAATAATTAAACACAGGCCCCTGATTCATATGCACAGACAGTGATTCTTAAACATTTTAGAATCACACCAGTCAACACTGAGATCATTACTGACTTAAAAAGCCCTTAATCTGTAGTATCTTGGTGTGCTGAATGTGAATATAAACCTGAAAATTTTTTATTAGCTCTCTTTATGAAGATATTTCATATAATTCATTTTATATGTTTCACCATGTAAATTTATCCATTAGGACTGCAACAACATCCTAAATCAGCCTAGAATTATGTAATGTTGCATCGCATTGCATAATGCTATCATGCACACATCATCCAGAATTGACTGCATCATTTTATGATGCAATGCAATACTGCCAGGTGGATGCTGAAGTAAGCTAACGTCAGCAGTGCACTCTATAAAGCCCTATTGGAAAGGTTGAACACTGAAAATATTTCAGACTTTGTGCGAGACAGTTTAAGCACTGTTCCATAGAATTGTTATTATTTTGTCCATTTAGGCACAATACAGAATAATAATGCCTCGAAAGTGCGTTAATAGTGTGGACAATTTCTGCTCTCTTTGTGGGGAAGTGACATTTACTAACCAGAAGAAAAATTTCACTTCTCAAGTGAAGAAGGCTTATCATCTTGACTTTGGATGCAAGGTTGGTGGCCAAGACAAGCCTTGGGCCCCACATATATGCTGTGCTCCGTGGACAACACAGCTTTCACAGTGGTTAAATGGCAAAAGACCATCAATGCCGTTTGCAGTCCCCATAGTGCGGAAAGAACCAAGCAACCACATAAAAGACTTACTTCTGCTTGGTTCCTCCTCTTTCTGGCAGAATAACGAAGCAAAAGAAGTCGAGAATAGTCTACCCAAACATTCCATCTGCATTGAGACCAGTTCCACATGGTGAGGAACTTCCCATTCCAGAACCTCCAGCAGAATATTCTCTTGATTCATCTGATGAGGACGAGGGTGAGCCGACCTGTTCTTCTCCTGTTCCATCAGCATGCAGTGATCCAGATTTTTACTGTGGTGCATGATCAACCCCACATAGTCTAACACAGAAAGAACTAAATTACCTGGTTTGTGATTTGGACTTCTCCAAGAACAAGGCAGATTTGCTAGGATCAAGACTCCAACAATGGGATCTTCTAGAAGAAGATGTCACAATTACCTTATATTGAAAGTGCCACCAGCAGTTGGAGGCTTTCTTCAGAAAGGAAAGTACTCTGGTATTCTGTTCCGATATTGAGGGCCTCATGAATGCCTTAGAAATCGCTCATGACCCACAAGAACGGAGACTATTTCTAGACTCTTCA
The DNA here is from genome assembly GCA_004024925.1 of Scalopus aquaticus. Lineage (NCBI taxonomy): Eukaryota > Metazoa > Chordata > Mammalia > Eulipotyphla > Talpidae > Scalopus > Scalopus aquaticus. The sequence continues at coordinate 19,882 of PVIJ01006911.1, read as the reverse complement.
AAACTGAGTCTTAAGGCTGTGCTTTTGCACAATGGAAACCATCTTCCATCTATTCCTGAACAGCTGTACAAGAGACAAGCAAAGAAATCTAAGAAGTAATCTACGACTTGATTTTTTACAGGTATTAACCGTAGGCCTATTACTATTGGCATGCATTTCATGATGTAAACATCGATTTATTGCAGATTACAAAAAAATCTAGAGCCAAATTTAGAATTTGACTGTCATATTCATGTTGAGCACATACAAATTGATAGGAAATGACTAATTTTATTTCAGTAACATGACTTTTATAAAAATTTGTTGACCAGTGTCTTTATGGTACATTTTCTAAGTTCAACCAAACAGCACTGTAGCTGATTATGATTACACATACTGATTCTAAATTACATATTGATCCCATAAATATCAATGCATGCAGAGAAGCCATGAGAAGAATGACTGTAACTAGGAGCACTTTAATTTTTATGATAATAGAGACAGTTTTTAATGCAACATCTTGCAGAGGTTTAGGTTCTCCCAGTTGGTTTTCATCACATAGGAAATAGATTTCATTTTCCCTTTCATTAAAATTAAACATTAATTGTGAGCTATGTCTTATTTTCTGAATTAGCCAGCAAAAGCTAATTTAAATATCTTGAAAAATGAAAAGAAGAAATAATTTGCATTTTCTCAGCATTTTCTTAGGACTTTAGACACAGCCATGTAACTTGTTTCTACTTCCTTGAATGTTCATCAATAAAAATACATCAAATACAGAAACTGTAGCAATTAATTTGAAAAGAACATAAGGTTAGATGATAAAATGGAAGGAAAGAAGGAGAGCGGGACAAAGGGGGGAGCAAAGAAGGAAAGAAGAAACAAAGAAGGGAGGGAGGGAGGGAAAATCAATATTGTGATCAGATGGATACTTCCATGCTATGTGACCTTGTACCAAAATTCTTGCTTGGAGTACGGTCTGTGGTTGTGAATCCACCAAGATTTTAAGGAAGAGCATACAAAGAGGTCTAAAGTCTTTTGTAGCTCTAAAATTATATAATTCTATTGTCTTATTAAAATCCACATTTTTTTTTGAGAGGAAGCTACATTAATGCAAATGGGAAATGAGATTGCTCATAGAAGCCAGAAGTCACACTGGATGATTCACTCATTTCCAGTCATTTTATCTGCATATCCATTCACTGTTGTAGATACTTTACACATTTTGCATCATCATCCTCAATCTAAGTCATCTGATGGTACAACATGTATAAAAGGACTTTCTCTTAGTGATGAATCATGTGTTCAACTGAGCTGACAATAAATAATGAAACATAGAATAGGAAGGACACTGTTCTTTATAAAAACAGAAACATGAAGTAAGATTTCTAATTGCTATATTGTTAATTGCTTTGAAAAATATTGTGTCCTGGTATTACTAAGTTGATTAGAAATAGTAGAGAAATTAGAGTGTATGAGAGAGATAAAAATAGGAAATCCTTTCCTAATGCCTAAGATACTTTCTTAGAGCTTTTATCTTCAAGGGATTCCAAACACTTTGCAGTAAATGTCACAATTGATTTGGTCTCCTTTCTTCTCCACTGCTTTGGTTTACTATCCGAATGCCTGCAGATAAGGAGACGTCCAACATTAGAACAGCAAAATACCTGGTTCCAACCAGGTCAAATGATTAACAAAAATGTATACAGGGTCTATATAGCCCAGTACTTCTTTCTAACAGGTCTTTCAGTGTAGTGCTAAGGATGTGTTATTTCCATCAGCATCTGTACCACTAAATTTCCAGGGGGATAGCCACTATACTCTTTATATTATACCTTAATATCCTTGCCTAAAAAATATATCTACTAATAATCTTATGAAAATATTTGATATATTCAATAGTAAGTCTTGTCAATTTTATGTCCTAGTCTGCTCTCAACATTGAATTTTATCCACTTTTCCTGTCACAGAGGCCTAGCCATAGAAAAGGGTGGCTCCATGTTCCCTCCTCACAAAGTGAGGGGTGGAGCTGATCAGCCAGGAGATGCTTGAGACACAGAAGGGGCAAAGGATGACACACATGGAGCAAAGAGACATGAAGAAAGAGTGCCTGCTTGCTTCCTGGCTTTGGACTTGCACCAGGGACTTGGGGTGTTTGGGGGAGACATGTGGAGGAGAGACATGTAGAGACACCGGAAAGATACGTGTGTATTATTATACAGCAATACAAAGATTGGATGATTGTAGCTAAACCTAGAGACCTGAGAAGAGAAATTGTGCTTCCTGGGACATGCACAGAGACATTAGGTGAGAGACCTTTGGGGAAGGTGACAATGGCAGCCTTTTTCTTGATTTGGACTTTAATTTCGCTCCTTTTATCCCAGACTTTCCATTTCCACCCCTGCCAGAAAGTGACTTAGAACTTATGGTAAGATTTCTGGCTTCAGTGGCCTTGCTTCAGGCCAACCCTATTTAGCTGGGCATTTGCCCAAGAGGGGATGGGAATCTTTCAGTGTTTCATTGGGAAACTGTTCCTTTCTCTTCTTCCCGCTCTAGCACAATCATTCTATTAAAGATCTTTCACACTAAGAATATGCTTTGTCTTTATGAGGCAGATGGCAGAATCCCTTTAGAGCGTGCAAGTTTGGAGGTCCCAGAGCACCCCTCATTCTGCTCGCTAACATTCCTACCAAATACCCTATAATAACAAGGCGTGGGTTTTGTCTTTTGGAAACGTTCACTAATATACATAAAATGATGTCATTTTAGAGTGATAAAACATCACAAAATAGTACCTAAGGCTTTAACATAAATGTATGGTCTTTTTAGCTGACATGTTCAAAGTCTTGAAGTAACCAAGACAATGGCAGTGTAAGACTTTTAATACATGGATCTTCAGTGTAGTTTATGCGTTATGAAAAGATGCATTGCATAATAAAGTAAAAAAATAAAACAAGGAGCACAACAGATTCTGTGTGTTACAAGAGGTCAGTATGAAGTGTGGTGTGTAAGTGCCATCCATACCAAGCTTGGGGATGTAGAAAAATAAGGAGAAAACTTTTTTCTTTTTTTCCTAACACTGTTTCAGAATCAAACCTCAATAAATCCCAGCACAAAGTAAGCTAAAGCAAACATGATGATATCACAAAGGGCTATAAAAATAACACAAAGATTGGATGATAGTAGCTATACCTACAGAGACCTGAGAAGAGAAATTGTGCTTCATGGTACATGAACAGATACAAAGAAGAAACCATATTATACATGTAAGCTGCTGCCTGCGCAGGCCAGGGAAAATTCCTCAGTCCACAAAGACCATTTGGAATGTAGGAACAGCCAAGTTGCAAGACTGCATCAAGCAGGCCTGCTGTCATGCAGATGGACGTGTGCAGATGTGCTTTGGAAAGAAGGAATTCTCATCGGCTGCCTTTCCCAGCTCAGAATGTATTTCTGGGCGGATGAGAATGTTTTTAACATCTGAGGCTCTGCTTAACGAAACCCTCATCTGGGCTGGGAATTAGTGCCAAGTTCCTCTGGTAAGGTGCCTCTAACAAGGGAACTCTTTGGATATTGATCCTGAAACATCCCTAGGAGGAGTCACAAGCAAGTGTGATTTAAAGGATTTGGGCAGTGCCTCCCTGCAATATTCTCTTTAATCATTTAATAATTGTGAAAGGAATCAATAACTCACATCTCTACAACAAAGGGAAACATTCCTACAGGTGTTTCATTTATTGTTCATCATGCTTCAAATCTGGTGACATTTATTTAGTCAGACCCAAGTTCTTTCCATTGAATATGGAAAATTATGGAATATTGTAAATTTCAAGCAGCATGTATTTTTTTTTTTAATTTACTGTCATCCTGGGTAAAAGACCTAATTTGTGTTTGAGAATTTATTATCAGCTATTAGTTTTAGAGTTTTAATTTTGACTCCAGGGCTATTGAAGGGAGTGTAAAATCCACAAAGGAAAATTGTTTTCACTCCTACTTTCTTGAAGGAACCCTTGTTTCCAAGATTCACCTGAAGTGTGGTTTTTGGTTGTTGTTTTGTTTTGTTTTGTTTTGTTTTGTTTTGTTTTTAGCTACTCAGTAACTTCAAAATGTCCTGGCTAGAGTACAGGGAGTACAGGTATATTCTCTGATCACAGAGAAACGTCAACTGATTCAGGGAATCATCAAGACGTAGGCCATCCTTAAAAGAAAAACTTACAAAGGTCATGTTGTAGGTGTACCTCACCATGGAATTTAAAAGATTTTTCCTCTTTTCCTTACAAGGCACTTGTTACTTGCCTCTTTAGATTGTTGTGCAAATATAGTAACTATTCAGTTATAAATAGAACCCACCAGATCCTATTTATAATTACCATCCAATACTGAATTGAATATAATCAATCAGATAAGTCCTAACCAGGGCAGGAAAATCCCAGGAAGGTTAAAATAAATATGAGAAAAGTGAACTGGACGCAAAGTTTGGGTTTTTGGTAATTCTTTGCTCTATGTGGTGTACTGTGTGGTAAATTGTGGAAATTCTGGGTACCTGAAACACTAAGAAGAAACAAAAGGAGGAAGAAATTTAAATATTGAGCAGAGATACTTTGAAGACAAGTTTTTTTTCTTGTAATTTTTATACCAGTGACTATCCATTAGTAATTACTCTCTTACTCTGGTTTTCTGGCAGAGGAATGTAGCTGCACAAAAGAGGACAAGAACTAGAATTACCCTCAACACATTCCAATTCTGTCATTGGTTTTAAAGAGTGAAGAAAAAGTGAATTTTAGAAAAAGTTTACTCAAAAATGATATGAAGTATTAAAAGGTCAAAACACAAATCCAGAAGGAGAACTATACAAATCCAGAAGGCAGGATGAGGGACACTGCACGACCGCCAAACCTGCCTACTCTAGATGGAGTCTGCCATTTGCTACATAAAGACAAAACATACTCTAATGCATAAGACCTTCAATGGAAAGGAACTTTTATATTTAATACAATTAGTGTGCAATAAAGAGAAGGGAAAGAATAGATAAAATAGTTACCCTATGAAGCACCCAAAGTTACCCATTCCCTTGTGCGTAAATGCCTAGCCCAACAGGTCCAAAGCAGGGCTGCTGAGACCAGAAAGTTGGCCACAAGTCTAAGGCACCTTCTGGTGGGGACCTGTAGGAAAGGGGCAGGAGATGCCAGGCAAGTCCGGAAGGAAAAGATCAAAATCAAAACACAAGTCAAGATAAAGGCTGCCGTTGTCAGACTCCCCATGGGTCTCTCACCCACATCTCCTTCTCTGTCAAGTGTCTCCTTCCATGTTCCCCAAGCCCCTGGTAAAAGTCCAAGGCTGAGAAGCAAGAATGGCTTCTTCACATCTCCCTGTTTCATATGTCTCCTCCAGTCTTCTTTCTCCATCTCTCTCCACTACTACTTCTAGTCCTTTTCTCTGTCTTTTTAGCTTCTTCTCACTGCTCTGCTCCATCCTTCCGTGGATGGGGCAGGGAACCTGAAACCTTCCTTTCCATGAGAATCACACTGTTACAGTATCAGAATTGGATTCCTTTCTTCTCTAAGTTGCTATAACATTTTTAATATACTTTTAGTCTAGAATGTTAATAAAGTCTTTTATTCAATAAAAAATAGCTTCTTGGGCCTCCCTGGGGGCATAGGAGTTAAGTCTCAGTGCTTTCACCTCAACTGCTTGAGTTCGATCCCTGGTCAGGGAGCTCCCCACATGGCTCAGCAGACCTCTCCTGCTTTGCCTGCTGCTCCCCTTAGCAGTGTATTTCAGTAAATCTGCCTGCTCTGCTCCCCACTCTGTGTCTGGCATTTTCTAAAATATATCTGTGTCTCTGTGTATGCTCGGTAGATACATTTTGATTATCTCTGTTAACTACATAAATAGGAGAAGGAGGCCTGGCAAAGATTTATAACTCTAGAAATGAACTTAGATTTTAAAATCATACAGGTAAAGAAGTTTGGTGATAACCTAACCCAAACTAGAGATAACTCCAAGTGCTTCTAATACTTAGAAGACCAGTTGGTGTTGGTTGATAATTTTTGTGCCAGGAAGACATAATTCATGAATGATTAGAAAATGTATTGGGAAGAAGATAATAAAGTTAATCTGTTTTATGAAGGAATGGAGTAATTTTAAGCTACTTAAGCTACCTGGCAAGACTTACCCCTTCAAAGCACAAAATATTTTCAGATAATCAATAGGTAAGAATAAAATGTGCATGTCTATTTATACCATTTACATTTTGTGATTTTGTGATATATTGTTTTTAAGTTTATTTTCAAGTTTGTTTTCCTTACTATAGTATTTACTTCTTGAGTATAGTCTCAGATATTTTAATTAATCCTTTAGCTTCAATCCTTCCATGGTGCATTGGTAGAAAGCTACTCAGTAAAGACTTATGAACAACTCAAACACAAATCCCTTGAGTAGGTGTTTAATTTTACCCAGACTCTTCCCAAGCTATTGCCAATATTTTAGCCACTTCTGTCCTGTAAAAACATTAATGTTATCTGCTCTTAATGAATTTGTGTAGTCTTCCATTTCAGTAAACATTTGTTGATGCAAACTACATATATGTACACACACACCTCTATAGATACACATATAGATACATAGATATATATGCCTATATATATATATACTATATATAAATATTGAATATGTTGCAATATTATATTACCATTTATAAATAATGCGTATGTTGCATTTTTACACTTTTCTTTTGCTTGATCATGGGTAAAGTGGGTCACTGATGACAATTTGCATTTGGAACTAATATTCCAAAATCCTACCTTAGTAGAGAACCCAGAAACTGTTGTCTGACATTGATATATTTACCACCTTTAAGATAAACTTTTATTTTGAATAGTTTTAGATTTTTATGCATGTTACCAAGCTAATACAGATAACATTCACTTTTGGGTGCATAAAATCCCAGGAAATACTACTACTAATAATAAATTGCTGGAATAACTGAATTTAGTAAAAATGTAGAATTCATGTCAATAAAGAAAATTTATTCTCATATTTCCATATACAAATGATGAACTGTTCATAAAATAAATTATCATTTACAATAACTTCAAAAAATGTAATGCTTAGTCATTATCTAACAAAATAGGCACAGAAGCTGCATGCTAAATACTATAAAACACTGACAAAAAAATCAAAGAAAACTTAAGTAAATTGAGAGACTAACTAAGATCATGGTTTATAAGACATAACATAGTGTCATTTCTTCTCAAAGTGATCTATGGAGTTGATGCTATACCAATCTAAATCCCAGCTGGAGTTTTATAGATGAAGACAAACTGATCCCAAAACTTATAGAGGAACAAAATAGCTAAAAAAAAATTCATGTTAGAAGAATTCCTAATATATTAAGAAAAATTAATATAAAGCTATAATAGTAGACAATGTATTGACAAAGACAATGTATTGACATAGATCAGTGGAATGGAATAGAATCCAGAGGTAGATCCATGCAAATATTGTCATTTGATCTCAACAAAATAATGGCAAAAGCAATTTAGTAGAGAAAAGAAGGCTTTTTTCAACAAATACTAATGAACAATTGGTAATCTATATATAGGGAAAAAAGTGAACGTTGACCTAAGTACCTAAACTTTATTCAAAAATGAAATACCAATAGATTATATACCTCAATGAAAAAATAGTGTGCGCTTGCGCACGTGCACACGCGCGCTCTCTCCTATACACACACGCACGCACGCACACACTTTTAAAAGAAAAGCTTCCTATTGAACAAAGAGTTCTCAGCAAGATAAGTAGATGATCCATAAAAGAAAAAATTATTATTGGCTTTACCACGGCACTGTCAGGAGAATGCAAAGATAAGCTGTAGGTTGGTAAAAAATATTTGTAAATCACATATGTGTGGGTATACATATATATATGAGTATATATACACACTAATATATAAAATTCATATGTGCAAAAATATACACGCATATACGTTATACATTATAAATACACGTACTCCATCAGAAAGGATATAAGAATATTAGCATATGAACAAATGCTCAGTTTCATTAGCCACTAGGAAAAGTAAATCAAAACCGAAATGTGATATATTTACACACCTTACACAGCTAGTAGAAAGATTTAAATAAAAAAATGCTGACAAGACCAACATTGGTAAGAATGTAGAGTAACTGGAACACTCATGTTTAACGGATGGAAATGCAAAATGGTGCATTCACTTTAGAAAATGGCTTGATAGGTTCTTATCAAGTGAAGCATAACCTTGCCACAAGACCCATCAATATCACTCCTGAGTATTTGTCTTAGAAAAATAAAACTGTATTTACACAAAACTGTGGCCCAAACTGTTAATAATAGTGATCTTTATAATAGACAAAAACTGGAAACAACCCAAACGTCCAGACTCATCTATAAAATTTTAAACCACTCAATAATAAAATGTATCAAACTATTCGTACATGGAACAGTTTGGTTGATTCTCAAAGGATGCTGTAATAAGTAAAAGGAAAAATGCATACATATGACTCCACTTATGATGTTCTCAAAAACTCAAAACTGTAGTGATAGAGAACCTAACAATGATTCCCAAGACTTATTCTTCACAGGAGGTTGTAACAACAAACATAGAGCTCAAGGAAGCTTTGGGGGTGATGGAACTCTATCCTAATTGTGGTAGAGGTTACATGAATCTATGTGTGTGAAAATTCATAGAATCATATGCAAAAGAAAATAATGTTAATTATAAAATAAAATTAATTTAAAATGTTAAATTAAAGAATAATCACAAAGTAAATGAATCCCAGAATTAAAAAGATGACAAAATAGAAGAGAATAACAACAGCAACAGTAGCAGGAGACAAAAGGATGCATATTTCTGTCACTCCAGACCTGCCATTTGCTGGTAAACTACTAAATACATACATTCATACATACATACATACATACATACATACATACATACATACATACATACCAGTTTCACCATTTAACAGAACATTGATCTTTTCCTCCCTCCTCCCTCTTCTTTCCTTCGTTCTTCCTTTCCGTCTTCATTCATCCCTCATCTAATTTCTTTCTTTCTTTTATATACTCTTGTTATCTTTTCTCCCATTTTCAGATCCCTTTACTGTTTGTTTCCTGTGTGTTGTTTTCTTTTTCTTATTTTCATTTTTTGGGTGTGTTTTTTCTTACTCTCTTTGTTTTTTGACCGATTGTATGGTGTGGACACCAGCTACAATTTACTCTTGATGTTTTGATGAGAGTTCATAACTTTCTAAAAGTCTAGTAGAATTCAGCAATTCCCAGAACATTTACTACACATGAAATGGAATAAATTTGGCTTAATGCCAGATGTTGATTAGTAAGGTTTACTTCAGTTTTAAAAAATGATTCCAGCAAATGATCAGAGCAGGGCAGAAAAATGTGCAGACCAGACTAAATTAATTTCAGTAATTTATAACTAATATATGACATTGAGCACTGTCACCTAATAATTTAACATCTTGAGAGTTGTGATTTGACTCACAAACTAGCACTGACTTTTCCTTTTTCTATATTAAGGATATTTTCTCAGGCATCAAATGATTTCCTAAGTTAAACTTGTCAATTTTTTCTCCCTTTCTTCTTTGCCACTCTAAAATCAATATCACTGTGCCCATCTTAATGTTCCCAGCACTGCTTGTGAGTATGTGTCCTGCTTTTCAAGGAGTGATACAATGAAGACAGACAAAACAGCATAGTCTTTACATGGATTAAAGGCTTGGGTAGGGGCACAGATAATTTACTGCTTATTAATTTCCTAGAATATAGAAGCATCTTTCATTACATTCACAGATATTAGTCTTTAAAACACATGTCCTCAATAGAAGTCTAAAAGTATTTTGTTTCAAAGTGCGCTATTAGCAAATTGCAATTATTTTTTCACTGGAGAGAAGGTATGCATTTGTAAAGGGAAGGGTAGATTAAACTAAATTTGTGAAGAAGTGAGTGCTGTAAGCAAAAAAGTTTGCGTAAAGCAATGATGAGAATGTCAAAGACATAGTTCACCTAAAATTTGTATTATTCTTACTTTGGACAGGAGCTTTGCTATTCTTCAACTTTTGGGAACTGAGAATTAATTCCTAGCATCAAATAATTGGACAGAAGCTTAAAAGTGATGTAGTTCTAAACCTTCCCATCCCCATCCCTCCAATTTGATGCTCTAATCTGAACTTCACCTCTAGCTGCATGACAGACATAATCAAACTGCTGCCATGCTGTGTAGTTCCTGGGCTTGTCAGGTGAAGTCCATGACTTTTATCTTGGGCTTTTCATCTGGTTATGCTGAGACCATAGGAAGAACATTTAGAAATGCATATTCATTTTCTGTGGAAGTTCAAGAAGTTTACATTTCATGTACATTTCTTAATAAAATCATTATGCAGAGCCAATTCTTAATACCTTTAATCCACATTTTAATAATCTATTTTTATAGAATCTTTATCTGGGTAAGGAAATAGCTCAAAACTGACATTACTGTAAGTCCAAATGAAAAGTGCAGATCTGTGACTCTAGAATTCAGAGCAGATTGCTGAAAAGTGAAAGTTCATAAAGCTACTTGGTTTTTATGGGGGACAAAATCAAGCCATAGGTGTAAAATGAATATAGATAATCTATCTCTAATTTGTTTTCTATTTCTCCTTTGTGTCCTATTGTCAGTCACATTTTCCTGCCTTACCTGCATCTACATTAATGTCTATCCTAATTTGTATATGTCATTGAATATACTTACCCTTGTAAAATATGTAGCAATGTTATGTTTATACTTACACATATAGCCAAATAAACCCACTCACACACACACTTTTTTAAACACATAATATATGTACAGAAGACTACACATAACTGAACAATTCAATGAATTAAAAAGAAAACCTTATTAACTACTGCCTAGATCAAAATACAGAACATTAACACCCCAGAAGTCTCCTATGTCCTCCATCTCAGTTTTAGTCTCCTATAATCACCACATGAATTTTTATTAACATTTTTGAAGTTTTAATAAGTGGCTCAAAGTTTGTACTCTTTTCTGTCAGTTCCTTTCATTCAGCATTATATTTATGATATATTTATGTTATATAGGACAGCATTTTGTTCTCTTTTATTTCCATACTGCTGTATATTTAATCATTATAGTGTTGGTAGAAAAGGCATGTTTTTGCCTAATTTTTGTCTTCTGCAAATAATACCACTATGAACATTCTTGTAATTATGTGTAGTAATTTCAATTTAGAATTAAAGAATGGGTAGGATCTAGGGCCATAGCATATATCCATATTCTGTTTTAATAGATACTGTCAAATGGTTTTCAAACTGTTCATAACAGTATAAAGTCCCAAAAGCAGGGAATAACACTTCTTGTTGTCCCACATGCTTGTCACTACTTGACATTATCTTTCTCCTCTCTACTTCTTATATCTTTTAGTGGATGTGTAGTACCATTCTTGTAGGTGGTTTTATTTTGCATTTTTTAACAACTATTGCTTCTCAGCTCCTTACATTTGATTATTAGCTACTGAGGTATTATATCTTTCCTAGTCCAATGTCTTTACAAGACTTTTGCCCATTTTTAATTAGAATGTCTGTCTTTTAATATTTGATTTTTCTTTACATATTCTGGATACAATTCTTATCTCAGAAATATGCACTGAAATTATATTCTCTAATTCCTACTCTGTGACTTGACTTTTTTGTCATTTGTAATTTGTGTTTTCACTTGTAGAAATTGTTGCACTTGCAGATATCTTGCCAGAAATTATTGAAATTTATCTTCTCAAATAATTAATTTTAGATTTTTTTAATTTTAAAGATTTATTTATTTATGCATACAAGAGCTGCCGTATAGGCCAGAGGTGTGGGGATGGGGTGAGGGGATTTACCAGTGACAGAGTAGGGGGCAGAACAGGCAGGTCTACTGAAATTCACTGCTGAGGGGAGCAGCGTGTAAGGCAGGAGAGGTCTGCCGTGCCATGTGGGTCAGTTCCCTGGCCAGGGATCAGACTCTTGCTATAGTGACTGTGGATAGCTTCATAGTGCTGAGACTTAACCCCTTGCACCACCAGGGAGGCCCTCTACTGCAGATTTTTTTTTTCAGTGGTATTAATTTACTTCTGAGACGATGTAACCTCCATCATACATGTATAACAAAACAATATACAGACAAAAAACAGTCCCTGAGGATGACTGTCTAACCATCATTTTCCCAAGGAAAAGTGACACAGCATAGAGATAGGAAAAATTTCAATATAATTTTGATTGGAATGTTATGTGGATATCATCACCCAAGAAAGCTCCCGTACGGAGCCTTATTTTGTTAAACACTGAAGGACTCACATCCACATCAGGGACTTTAGAATGTGGAGACTACATTGGAGAGAGATGCACATAAAACCCAATGTGGAAAATGGAGGGGTCTAATTGCAGAATGTTAGGATTCCGGAGTGGAGATCCACAGCCAAACTCAAAGGAGAAGGTAGAGAATGCTTACAGTATACTACTGGAAATCAATCAAGGAATCAGGGGGAGGATGAAACAACCCATGCCCTTGTCCCTAGGGATGCTTGAGGGCCATCAGACTGTCCTTGTGACTGCTGACAAAGTGCTTATCCAAAGCAGTGATGGTCAGTCTGAGCCTGCTACCCACCCCATGTAGGCAGCTCACACTGAGCCTGTCGGAAGCTTGGTTAGAGAAACTTGTGTGAGTATGAAAAGGTCAAAATGTTCCACACTTAAGAGGCTTTTCTTAATATCTAGCATCTATGTTATTTGAAACACCTGCCCACCTTCCCACCCTGGGCTATTGCTGGAATGATGTGCTGCTTTCTAGTCAACGTTTAACCAAGGTCCAAACAGCAGTTTACCTCTCTGGGGAAGGCTCATCAAGGGAAAGCCTTTAGGAACAGATCTGGCTGTGGCTCTACTTCGACCATACCCCCTTCCTGGTGCAACAAAGAGGATTGAGAACAGTCTGCAAGGGAGCAAATCTTTTAGAAGTGGCACCTATAGTCCCTGAAAAACACATGCCTCGCATCTGCTTGTGATTACAAATGGGCTTGCAGCTTATCCACAGTCTGACCCACATTTCCCAGATAATTCTGATCCTTTCTGTACCCCTGGAAAAAACTGGTTGCCGAAGCCACAAACTAAAGTTTGTAGCCATCCCCTCAACTAAGGTACCAACAGCCTCTTTCTTAGGAGGCTTAAACCCTTGATACTTTCAAACAACAATCTCTTGGCTCCCCACTACCCCTACTCTGACCCTTAGCCAGCACTGCAGCTTCAGTCTCCAAACAAGTGCAAAGACTTAGTTTATAAAATAATAAATACTCCTAGGATCCTGGATGAGCAATCTGTGATCTTAATAGAAATCTATACAAAGAAAGAAAAATATTTAGCTCAACCCATGAAAACTAAAACTGACTGAATAGACAGAGAAATGTATCATAAAGGATGGAATAGACCCCCTGGGAAAACTCTAAATTCAACAAATTGTTTTAAGCAACAATCCTAACTATGCATATTACAATAAGAAACAGTGAATAAAATGAGAATTACAACAAGGATAGAGAAATATGAGAATCTTCAAGCAGAAATAATGAACTTTAAGAGCTCTATAATTGAACTAAAAACACTAAAATCAGAGGTATTCAAAAGTAGACAAGAAGAAGCTGCAGATGAGTGAGCTCATAGTGCAATATATAACGGACTACCCAAAAGAAAAAAAAATAGGGCCTCCCTGGTGGCGCAATGGGTTGAGCACAGTTCTGTGGAGCTGTCGGCGGCTGCGGCGTGAGTTCAATACTCGGCCAGGTAGATTCCCACATGGCGCAGCAGACCTCTCCTGCTTCACCCACTGCTCCCTTTAGCAGTGTATTTCGGTCGATCTGCCTGTTCCTGTTCTGCTCCCCACTCTGTCTATGATGAACCCTCTCATCTCCCCACACCCCTGGGCTGCACCCCAGCTTGTATGCAAAAATAAAATAAATCTTAAAAAATAATAATAATTTAAGAGCCCCTATGGAACAGTATCAAGGGAAACAATATTTTCATTAAAAGGGTCCCAGATGCTCTGATCCAGAAGCCCTAAAGTGTTCCAAATAAAATAAATTCAACTATATACACCCTAAGACATATTGTAATTAAATTAAAAACTAATGACAGAAGAATACTAATAGTGTCCAGAAAAATGAATTATATATAAGGGAATCACTGTAAGATTAATTACAGATTTCTTAGTGAAAGGCTTGCAGACCAGAAGGGAAAGTCATGACATATTTAAAGTCCAGAAAGGAAAATATTTACATCTGGGAATACATTATCCTGCTTAACTATCATTCAGAACTGAAGGAAGACAAAGAAAAATTGTTTACAGACAAAAAAAAATTATAATGATTTATCACCATTGGGAATTTGCAAGACATACCAAAAGTACTCTTAAAAAAATGAAAGGAAATTCCATTTGGAAGCAGTAGGACACCAAGAACATACTGTGAAGGGTTGGAGAGTAAAAATATATATCATCAGAGTAAATTTTAGATCAAACTCACCTATTTATTCAATAGGTCACAAGTATAAACCATACATATAAACAAAAATCTACAGAAGTAACACAAAAGAAGTCAGAAAGGGAAGGCAAACTTAACACAAAAGGAAGCTGTCAATTCACAAATGAAGAGAATAAAAGAAAAACTAAAAATACTGAAAATAAAAAATATAATAAATGCATTTCAATAATTACCTTAAATGTCTGAATCCATAACTTAAAGGTATCGAGTTGCTATGTGAATCAGAAAACAAATCCATCTTTTTTCTCTCCAGAAAACTCATCTTAACTCTAAAGACAAAAACAGTTTTAAAGTAGGAGTTTGAAAGAAAATCCTTCAAGAAAATGGTAATTAAAAAGACAGGAACAGCTATACTTACAGCAGATAAAAAAAGATTTCTAGCTAATTAAGGTAATAAGAAACAAGGATGTACATTATGTAATGACTTAGTGCTTAAAATATTAAGAAAACTAATACTTATCAGTCTATGTACACCAAATGAAGGAGCATCAAAATATGTAAAGATACCACTAGAACCAAATAATGACAAAAGATCAATGAAGTCGAGTTGGTTTTTCAAAAAGATAAAATCAACAAACCTTTAGCTAGATTCACAAGAAAGAAAGAAAACAGTAATAGCCTTAGAAATGAAAGAAGTTACTACAGATACATAGAATACAAAGGATAATAAGAGATTGCAATGGAGTATTTTATGGCAATTTATTTGACAAGTTTGAAGAAATTTATAAAATTTTAGAATAACACAGTTTTCTAACATTAAAGTAGAAAGTGAAAACTTGAAAAGACTAATTACAATTATCTTTAATGCACCTTGTTTTTTGCTAGTATAAAATTCTACATTGACAGTTGTTCTCATATCACTTTAGTTACTCAACCATCTTCAACTTTCATCATTTCTACTGAGCAATCAGATGAGTCTCAGTATTGCTTTTTATAGGTAATGTATTGCATTTTTTAATTTTTTTCAAGATTTTTTTTTCCATTTTTAGTCTTAACTATATGGCTCTGTGTGATTTTCTTTCTATTAATCTTGCTTGAAGTTCTTGGTGCCATTGAATATATGGGTTGATATATTTTTTTGTTATTTTCTCCTCAAATATTGCTTCTACCTCATTTTGTTTATCCTTACTTCTGGACTGGGAAATTCTTAAGGTCTTTCTAAAACTTTCATGCTTTAGCCTAAATATTGTCTATTACTTTTCTACTTCACAGATCCTCTCTTCTACTGTAGTCAATCTTTATTATATCCATTCATTTCTTAATCTCAATAGCTAAAAATTTTGGTTCTAGAGTATCAGTCTAAGTCTATAAATTCTAGTCTGATAACTACATGTTATCTGTTTATCAAAATATTAATGTCAGTTATCTATGTCACTAGTCTATGGATCTTTTTCTATCATGCATTTTTTTCTTTGATTCAGTTTCTCATTAAGGCTGGTATTTTGGGATTTAATGATAGACTATCTATGAAGAATTTTAACAGTTCTGGATAATATTACCATCTTCAGATTGCATTTGAACATCCTCTAGCAGGCTGCCTTCAGGGAGACACATCACATTTAACTATTCAGGAACTATGCTAAATGGAATCTAGGTGATATTTTCATAGGGTTCATTCTACTGCTGATATAGCCTCTCTGCCTGATATCATTCTTCAGTATTCCCAACTACAGTCTATGTTAATCGCTAAGGATCTTTCATGTCGATGGATAATAAGGCATAATTTTTGTCTGCTCGGCCCCAGGAGCCAACTGAAACTGTAATTTTATTTTTCAGTGTCTTTCTGCTTAGCTTCTAAGTCTCTTGCCTGCCAAGTTGAAAAATTGAGCAGGTCCTCTGTGTAAAATCACACAGTACAGATATTATTTCTATGCACTTCCTTCCTTTCCAGGACCCCAGCACATTCTCTGTAGGCATCTAGACATACCCTAACTCAACTTATTGTCTCTCAAGCCCTTTGAGAATGCCAACAATATGCTTGCTGTTTCTTAGCTATGTTTCCTTGCCTGATCTCTCAGTTTCTTGCTGATTTTTAAGAATCAGCAAATTTCCTGAGAGGAAAAATGACTCACATCAGTTCATCTCTGCAATTTCTCTTACATCTTGATCCGTTGAAGCCTTTATTTTTCACCAATTCATAAATTCCATAAAATAAACTTTTTAAAAAACTGTATGTGGATTTTTAATTTTTTCTTGGCAGGTCTGTCATAAATGAATCCATTACAACCTGAAGAAAAGTCTGCATATGTTTTTTACTGTTAAACATATGTAGTGATATTTGTGTTTTTAATGAGTTTATTTTGCGTAAGTGATTTTTTTGTAACTTTGATTCTAGTTCTTCAGCATAATATTTTATAAATTTATGTATGTTGTAGTTTTTTAACTCCAGAATAATATCACATAATTTGCTTTAAACACAAATTTGTTTTTTCATTCACATTGCAATGAACATTCACACATGGGCTTCAACTCCCTGGTGCAACAAACAATACTCTTCTGTATAATATGCATGCTATCTCATGTTCCTATGTGAAAATTTCTCTGTGATGCATATATATTAATGGGCAGATGGTTGGATCATTAATATATACATACAATTACTTCTATAAATTATGTTCTAATGTATATGCCTGAAAATTCCTTTGTGTTCATGCATAGGTCCCTATCTTATAATAAAATAATATATTTGGTTATCTTTTCACCTCTCTTAAAATCCTTAGTAATCTTCCATTAAATGTTTGAGAAATTTTCCCTGTGCTGTAAGAGTCTATATGCTTTGTAAATTATTTACTATTTGACAAAAAAAAAATGTTTACTATTTGAAAGGAAATTATCAATAAAACTACTTCACTCTACACAGTGGTCAAACTTGGAATTGTGTTGATCTCTAGAGGCTGGAAAAAAATGACAATATCTATTGAGAAGTTATGTTTCTATTTATTTTTCTTTAGTGTTTATCACAGTTTTGTTTTATGTATTTGAAAGCAAGTTATATGGAACACAAACCTTAAAAACTGTTACTTTTACATTGCTGTACATATTTTTGTCAATATCATTTACATATGAAATGACTTGATATTTTTTTCACGACTTTTTAAAGTTTTTACATTCATATTTTAAAATTTTAATTTTCTGGTATTCTAAACAATACATACTTTACCTTTTTATTAATTTGTTAGTTATTTGCATAACTATGTAATTTGGGGAATACAGTTTCACACCTATATATGTGTACATGCTTTATTTACAAAGCAAAATATACTTCTGCTCTTTCTAATGTATACATGAAAATGTATATACTCTCTAATGTGCACATAAAAATATCCCAATTGTGGGCCTCCCTGTGGTGCAGGGGGTTAAGTTTCAGCATTATGAAGTTATCAGCAGCCACTGCAGCTTGAGTTCAGATCACTCCCTGGCCAGGTAACTAATCCACGTGGCACAGCAGGCCTCTCCTGATTTGTCCACTGCTCCCCTCTGCAGTGTATTTCAGATAGTCAGCCTGTTCTGCTCCCCACTCTGTCTCTGGCAAATCCTCTCACCTCCCCCCCACGTCCCCCCACCTCTGGCCTACACCCAAATTTTAAAAAAATCCCAATTTTTATTGTTAATGGAAGACGAAGAGAAGCCTCACTGAGGAATAGTTTGAAAGAGAGAGTTAACAAGAATTAACTATAAAACAAGACAAACTATTAGAATGATTCCAGGTCAAAATCTTGTGAAGGACCAACATCCAATAATTAGAGGAGTTGTTTCAAAGACTAGAACTTAAAAGCAGTCTGGACTATAAAAGCAAAATAAAGCCAGCAATTATGAAACAACTGATTCTAAGAAGTTCATGAAAAAATAGGAACTTTTTGGAACATTTCGGGTGATCATTTGTGGAGATCTTTGATTTAGCTTTTTGAGGAATTGTTGGCAAAAAGTCCAGGATATGTCTAATATATCAATAGAGGCAGTGATATTAGAATTTAATCAGAATAAATCTGAGTGCTGGAAAGTCAGACTATTCATATTATAATGAAGGGTTCTCTCTCTTAAAGGAGAAAGGAGATGTAGACTGACTGACCCTGGAACAAGCTCTGAGAGTAAGCATCATAGTGAATCTATAAAGTAAAGGACCAATAAGGACAGACTGAATTTTACAGAGAGAAATGGTTGTGGGATAGTGCTCACCAGATTTGCTAAAAAGTATTGGTAAAAGAAATCTGAATATAATTGTGATGCACTATGTTTCCTCCCAGTTCTTTTCTCCTGTAGTCTGTACGTTCCCTAAGAAACTAGCATAATGTTTATCATCTTGACCAACATATTTCCCTATTTAGCAAAAACTTTGGAAACAGTATATCTGTAATAAGTATGTATCTTTCAAAGAGAAGAAAGGAAGGAAGATGTGGGATAAGCTGGAGATCTCTCAGGCTTTTCCAACCCCCCTCCTTGGGGATGGGCCTTGAGTGACTTAGAGTAGCAAAGCATGGGGGTGTGGCTTAGAGTAGCTGTTTAGAGTGGCTACAGAGTAACTGGTAGAGTGTGCATGCGCAGAGGAGAGAGAGGCGTGGGAAGAGGCAGCACACAGAAGGCTGCAGAAAGAGCACGCTGCAGGAAGGCCCCAGAGAAGCTGAATGGGGGGCCAGGGGGGCCCCCTACCTTCCTGCCCACCCCCCTAGCTGCCCCCTCCTGCCATGGGCAGATGGAACCCTTTGCCCCTGCCCCCTCATATATAGTTGCCATAGTTTAAGAGTTTAAATAATAAAAAGGCCATAAAAAAGCAACCGAGGGCTCCAGGACTCGTTTATACAGGTCTGCTCGTCATCAAGAACCTGCCTAGTGCCATTTCCTACTGGCACTACAGGAGATCGTAATTTTTTTTGTTTGTTTGTTTTTGTTTGGTTTGGACTAACAAATTCCTCATGTATGACCCTCTAACTTAATTTAGTAGATTGGCACAAAGTAAATGTTAAAGGTGTTGAAGGAAAACAAAAGTAAAAATGGTGTAGAAAATGTGAAAATTCCTGCAATACCAATTGAGAAAGTATTTGTATTGCAGGATTTTGAGTTAGGTGTGTTTGTCATATAAACCTATCCCATTAAAAGCACTAATCGGAAAGGATACATGCACCTGTATGTTCATTGCGGCACTATTCACAATAGCAAAGGTATGGAAGCAACCCAGATGTCCAAAAATAGATGATTGGATCCAGAAGATGTGGTACATATACACAATGGAGTACTATTCAGCATGGAAAGAAGATAAACACATGCAATTTGCCGCAACATGGATGGAATTA